>JAGFMK010000634.1:0-12887 GCA_021030975.1 Lichenothelia convexa | reverse complement strand
GTCCTAGAAGTAATATAAAACTAATATATATTAAGTACTAGGTAATATAACCTAATAGACCTATCTAGGTACTACTACACTATACTAGGTAGTAATAGTAGTATATAAGATACTATTTAATATAGATATATTAAGAATAACTAGAGAGATATTATAGATAAATATTATAAGAGGTTAGAGGGAAGAATAGAGTAGATTAACCTAAGGGAGTATTAGCTAGGCTTACTCTTAAAATAAGTATTACTAAAAGTACTTTAATAAAATAGAGTAGATAGTTTCTATATAATTAAAGTTACTAACTAAGAAGAGAAGAAGAAGGGAGTAGGTAAAAAGGAAAGTAAGCCTCTTTTATAGAGAACTTATTAGTAGTAGTAGTAGTAGTAGTAATAGTAATAGTAGTAGTACTAATATTACTATTAATACTCTACTAGGCTTACTAATAGAAGTACCTTTTCTTTTAGTATTAGTTCCTACTAATACTAAGTCCCTTTTCTAATAGTAGCTACTAAAAATAGTAGTAGGACTCTTAGTAGTCTATTATCCTAGTAGACTATTTCTACTTCTAGTAATAAATATTTACTAGTATATTACTTCCTCTTTCTTTTTAGCTTTAATAATAATATAAAATATTACTACTAGCTAATATCTAGCTAATATAGTAAGAGTAATTTCCTATATTATACTCTATTTAAGCTATAAGTAAGATAATAAAGAAACTTAAATTATATATCTTAGTGTTAATTTATAATTATATAAGGGTATTTTTATATAGGCTTTATCTAATTAGAGAAGTAATAATTTTAATAAAAGTTAATATTTTATCTTAAATAATACCTCTTATATAGCTTTTCCTAGTAAAGTAATATAAAGCTAAAACCCTAAGTATATACTACCTTATAGAATAGAGTATTTTCTATTCTATATTACCCCTAGTCTTCTTTTAAATTATTCTATTAACTAATATAAATAATAGTTCTTTATTATAAGATATATAGGAGTCTATAAAGGCTTTAACTAGATTAAAAATATTAATAGTACTATTAGTCTATTAAATATATTATCTAGCTAGTATATAGAACTTAAATATTATTTAGCCTTATCTAACCTATAAATAGCTCTATAATAATAATAGTTAAATATTAGAGTAGGTACTTTTAATAAGAGTTATTAGGTAAAGTATAAACTCTAATAACTCCTTTAGCTAGGCTTACTTAATTATACTATCTAGATATTACTAATATAGAAGTATCCTAAATATCTTTATTAATATATTTAGCTATTTCTCTATTATTAGTAGATTATAAAAGACTTTCCTTAACCTTTTAAGATCCTCTTCTTATATTTAAATACTTCTATACTAGTAAATATACCTTTATCTAAGTTAGGCTAACTTCCTAATAATATCTACTATAGAGCCTCTTTTATTATAAATATACTAATATCTCTAATATAATAAAGGGTTATATATATCCCTTTACTAACTATAGTATTCCTTTACCTAGGGTACTATAGATCTAATAAAGTAAAAAAGACGGGATAGGTTAAGGAGCGCGGACCTTAGTTAGCCTATTACGATCCTAGAAGAATGCTAGTAAGCGGTTAGAAGCGGTGCGCTGGTCACTGGCAACGATTTTTATAATTACTAAAGTGAAAGGAAGAGAAATTGCAGAGGTACACGATTACGCATGCTGCAGGAACTGTTAATATTATCGAACTTTAGCACAGCATTTTATACGTCGAGGCTTGCTCGGCTCAGTTAGATTGGGCGATCTAATGCCCGGCGATTACTCCGACCGGCGTATTGCCGTAGTTATCTCTGCAGGCCTTTTTTCATGGTAAATATTTGCGACTACGACGCACTCGCGTGGCTCAGACAGTCCTACAATTAGTCGTTACAGAGGTATAAAAAGCAGTTTTAACAGCCTAGGGCCACGCCAAACCGGGAGCTTTCTGATAACTTCCGGAAGCGAACGCGCGACATTATCTACGATTTTCGTGGATATTACAAGCCGACTCCCCGTTGCCTTTGACAACTTTTAGCTTTCAGTCTTGATCTCGTCGACCCAGTTACATATCTTCTACTTCATTGTGGCATTTCGTATAACCTAAAGCGCCTCGGCAGCAGACCGCTGGATTATCCGGCATTGGCATAAATTCAGCGAATGGCTCTCAACACCATTTAACCTTACATTTCACTCTCCGCAGGAGGATAAAACTAAATATCACTGTAGATGTCTACTTGACCTCATCAGTTGGGTAGTTACCTTCACTCTGCTTACTATTATCGGCTTGCGACTCGGCTTTAGAAACAAAGTTGTCATTGCTGGTGCGTTTTAACTCTGGCGACTTTGTCTACCACCGCATTTAATATTACTAAAATACATCATAGGCTCTACTGCAGCCGTTTTCCAGTCCGTCGCTTATGGTGGTTTCACGCCCGCAGGCGGCTTCTTCGCGACTTTGACGAGTCTAGCAATGTTAGGGATATCTGATACTAGCAATAACGTTGGGTTACGGCACTAGTAGCCACGATTATTGCGTTGGTTGTCGGGAAATGTCAATAGACGAGACAGCGATGTGGAAGATGACGATGTAAGCCAATCCCGCCCTTGTTGTTCGAAGTCCCACTTATTATCCTCACGAAGAGGCCCGAATGTCTCCCTGAGGGAAAGTTGAGCGGTATGGATGAGCTTGATATTGCGCGACGCGAACGGTGCCGCTAGGATGTCAACAGAGATATAATATCCGAGGCATAGACCGGATTGCTATAGAAGGTGCCGATCTTTTTCAATGCATTTTCCATTCCCGGTTTTCGATATCTAGAACTAGGAAAGAAACTAGCATTCTACAACTCCCATTCATCCAACAACTTCCGCACGCGATAATTGGTGGCCCAGCCTAGATCCTTCTCTATATCCACAAGCAGATCAAGGACGATTTTGCGTTCAGAGGGGTCAAAGAGACACTGGCCCGCCACAAACAAAGGCTGCAACGAGTGGATTCGTACCGAATCTGGCGGCCTGGAGCGGCTGATGCCGTATATCTCCCGGCTGTGATGAAGCACCTCCCCTTGAATCGTGCGATATGATTTCATGCGCGCTGTTACAGTTGATCGTATAGCAGTGGACTCTTGCGGCTTGTTCATCAGCAGCAGTATGCGCGCCATGTGATAACTCTGCATCGTTGCGGCGCACATCGGGACGCTGTACCACACTTGCGCGCACGGCTCGGATGTCGTGGTGATGTTTTCACCGAAGGCCGAGAAAGATGCACTCGTCCGGGCACATGGCGTGAAGGTGGGCGGCAGGTGGTCATGCCAGGTCCGCAGCTCCAGTTCAAGTCGGTTCCACCTTTCCAGAAGGTCCTCTTGAGTAACACCAAGTCGCTGTCGTTGTCCAGATGGCATCTCGAAATCCGCCGGAGTCAAACCATCTCCGGCGGTAATATAATTCACGATCTTTCCGAGTAGCCAGACCAAAGCGTTGCTTACCGTGTCTTCCTCAACGAAGGCGTCTTTTTCATCTTTGTTTTCATGACTACCGTAGCTGTTAGGCAGTAGCAGGCCGTTCCCATCAATACGCAGGCCGACGTTACGCCAGAGCTGCATGTCTCCGAGATCGAGATGCGTTTGGGTCTCGTCAATGACTTGCCACGGTCAACTCAACGAAAACGTACAGCCAGAGTCGGTACTTACAGGCAGACAAACAGTCTTGTCTAGCGAAGATCCAGAAGATGGATCGTTTCGCAATTGTGCCAGGCACGCTAAGAGGCGATTGTGCATTGAGCATAGTCAAGGATGCAGTATCAAGGAGTGGCATGGCGCTAAGATGTGCTCTCCACTCAGGTCCCGGCGCGTCTATGAGTTCGTACATGCAAAGGATGGCAATAGCGGCCAAGATGTCATCCGGGTAGTTCTTCTGTCCATGAAGGTCTTCACTTCTTTCGGCCACGCTTGCTGCTTTCATCAACAGGCCAATAGCTTCATCGTAATACTCCGCGCTTTTGTACTGCCAATCACCATGCTTGAACGTACAGAGGTGAACGCCATCGCGATCAGGCAGTAGGGTGGAGTCGGCAGGTGAAGTGTATTTACGACCTGTATGCCAGAGATGTTTTGCAGCCAGTGCGCACGCTGCGGACCTCAATAAAGGTCGAGTCGCTGCGAAGACGGGGACTTTGCAGGTGAAGTAGGCACCTGTATCGAAGAGGTCCATCCTATAGTTTCTTCTCATTAGAGAGCCCTAGTAAGGATTCAGAAGGACACGAACCATTGACCTGGAATCTTGGCGAAATGTCTCAGCAACTGAAGCGTCGTTATGTTGGCCTCAACCAATGCCACCGACAATTGAGTAGGTGGCTGAAAGGACCAGCGTCCCTGGAAGATCTCAGCAAGCCCCTGACCTGAGCACTTACTAACCGGTGGCACCGAGCTATCGTTGCCGCCATTATCAATGATCAGATCCGTATAAGTATCGGCAGGGATCGTGCCGTTACGTCCGTTGTCTTGAGACGTAAGGCACTGTGGTTCATCGTCCGTTCGTGCCTGTTGTAGTTGCTTCCCTTCATCCACCAAATCTTCTAAATACGGGTCCAGTACTTGGACAAATGTAACTGCATTGACCTTAGCACACATCTCCCAGCTAAGACACAACGAATGAGTTACGTTGCGCAGGAACGTCTAGCCAAACATGATCCTTCTTGAAGATGCCGTAAATCCCGCCGGCGGAGTCGCAGAGGCTGGCGGGACCGTCTTTGTCGTTTACTTGTCTCACGCTCTCAAAGTGGCGGAAAAGTGAGGCGGTAGAGAAGACACAGTCTCGTCCTCCCTTGATACAGGGGCTGCAAGATGGCTTCACCTCGTCGCACTTAAGCTTGCGCTGGCGACAGGTTACGCTATAACGCCCGCCTCTCGTCAGTTGTTGATGCACCTAGGAAATTATCGTGCAAAGGCACCACGAACCATCCGGTGCGCGATCGCATACTATTATTGTGGTACGCTGAACACTATGGCATTACTGGCATGAATAGTCGCAGATGACGCACTACAACGGGTTCGTAATGCTCATTGGTCGCCTTGCCTTCCAGCACGTAAAGAAGATGCAGGTGGAGTTGAGATCATGCTAATCCTTTAGGAGATCCAACGGAGGCATCGGCGCACAGCATATGACGGCACGCAACTTGACTTTTCGAATTGCTTGCTGTTGCTGTTAACTCCACTCTCTTTTCGCTCGATTAGCAGCTTCAGCATTGAGCGATCATCTCTAATCTGTTCTTGCTAGCTAGCTATCTCCCATACCTAATGGACGCCATCTCGGTATGACAGCTGAATGTTCCTCGGAACGGATCTTCTGAGTAAGAGCTGCTTGGCAATATGACGTGCAGCGTGACCTTGGACCAAGGTGTACCCCCACCAGTGTGGTCAGTGGATCTTTGAGGGGGCGGCGAAAGGTCCATGTACACCGTCCTCGCTTGACTTGGCCCTTACTGCCCCTCTCCTCGCTTTACTTGCTGTTTTCCATCGCTTTAACTAGCCGAAGTTTCTACTATGGTACCTAGGTGTGCACTATCGGCTCCAGACTGATGGTCATCATGTGACCGCCCGCCCAGGTGCTTGATTAAGCCGAATCTTGATGTCTGTTGACGCGTCGGAGGGGGTTTCGCAGAGGAGGGGGTTTCGCAGAGGAGGGGGGTTTCGCAACGCCTCTTTTGTAGTCCACGAAATGGCAAAGGCAACAACTGCGATTCGAATTGTTACGGAATCCCGTGCGTCGCGAATCCTGCTCTGGCACGTTTCCCTGAGCACCCATAGTTCGGAGTACACATAGTACTGGGTCCGCTAGTTGCTGCGTCTTCGCATCAAGTTGGCCTATCCCAAGGCCGAAGTGTGTCCCTCCTTCTCCGAAGACAACGGACAACAAGAAGTCTGTAGCCTCCGACACCGAAATCGTCAATGAACCCACAAAGGATGTACAGATCAATAACCCCAGCCTCAATACCTGTTCTCGTACAATCCGCAAGAACATATCGACAACAATAATCAGCTCTTACTCGCGAACCCCGTTACCCTCGATTTGGACAGCATCCGTAGAAAACCCGAGTGTTATCCTATTGTCAATGGGCAAGAAGTGAAGCCGTCAAGCAATCTGACAAATGCTTAAGTGCCCATTTGAGTGCTTCAACGCTGAACAATTCCGCTCAAGCCTTAGGTCACAACCGACATGATGTACACATCTGGTCAATTTATTGAGCAGTATATCCTCCATCGACAGGCAGACACACTCCAGTGATCCAACTGGCATCCTCGCAGGCCAGAAAAACCGCAACAGCGGCGATATCACTAGTTCGTCCGATACCCCGGAAAGGATGTCGAGCTCGAATGCCATCGAGATCATGAAGGTTTCTGGTTGTGTTCACAAAGATGGCCGTCTCGGTATCTGTGTAAGATTGGTGTTGACTCTACGGAGACTGTCTGGTATCACTTACAACCGGGGCAAATGGCGTTGCAGTGTATCCTTGCGTCCGCATAATCCAGAGCTACCTGTCTGGTGAGATTCGAGACCGCTCCTTTGGAAGCAGCATAAGATGCTATACAGTCCATCTGTTAGCATACGACCACACAATCAATGCCACACAGACAGACAGACCATTGAATCGCCCGCCAACGAGTCCAAAGATGGAGGACATGTTGATAATCCATCCCCTGTCGCCAGAAGAACGAGGTTCCTGCCGCAGCATTTGGGCCGTGGCATATTTACAGCCCAGAAAGACGGATTTCACATTGATGGTCATAGTTGTATCCCATGTCCTTTCGGAGACCTGATGGATCTGGGCAGGAGGTTGAGTTGACTCTATTGATATACCTGCGTTATTGACCATACTTTGAAATAAGTCAGGACAGCTTGTCATTATGAAGCGTAGAAGAGTACCTCACACGTCAAGCCTGCCGAACTCTGCCACTGCTGCTCTGATCAGATTCTCTACTTCTTCTGCTACACCGACATTCGTTTTGACAAAGATAGCACGTCCGTCATTCTGCCTGATCAGCTCGTCTGTGTTGATGGCCACTTCGTCACGGATCTCTGTGCGTGCATTGGGTCTGAGATCAGCACAAACCACGAACGAACCCTGTTCAGCATATAACAACGATATTGCTCGACCTAAGCCCGAGGAGGCGCCAGTAACAATGCTGACTTTGCCTTGCATCCGCCTTGTTGCCATCATAATTCTGGTAGCCGCGATAATCGAGGTCTTGGTTTAGAACGCAAGTCGCGTTCAAGAGATAATTCTCTTAGAGGGGATATGCAAATAAGCCTGGCAAGGGTTGAAGTTGGCAAGATAATCCCAAGGCAGGAGGCATACGTCTTGGGAGTTTTATGACTTTCCTATCCCACTTACTTCCTCCGATTCCACGGACATTAATAAGCCGCACTAGAAGTGCCGATTCGAATAAGCCGAACGGTTAAGTGCACCTGGGATCTTCCACGTTCGAGCATATTTGCGTACTTACTTCTGTCTATGCACATGTTGTACTTTCCCACCCCGACATTCCCCCGAATAGGCATCTGAGCCGAGGATTCCGTGGGGATAACGGTGCGCTTGGTCAGAATGAGTTACCCCGGCATTACTTTCACAGGTGACAAGTGACAATGTCCTCGTTTTCTTTCAGGAAGCACATTCTACCCCATTGACTGACAGTCGAGCCGAGGGTTTTCCTCTTGGGTCTGAACGCTTGTTTGCCGCAAAATCTATGTTGCGCTGGTGAGGCTGAACCTTAATCCAAAAAGATTGTTCCCGTTTATACGCACGTACGCCCGGAAATGATAGCTGCTGTGACTCACTTCAAGGGTGAGAGCAGGGTTCGCAATAAATCAACGTTGTTGTCGACGCAGCTTCCAACGTTTTCTCAGATTCTCAAGGCCGTTTGCTCCGCCACTGTCTAGTTTCGGCGTCTCGTTCCAACATCAAGACGTAGTCACTTGACTTATCCGGAAAAACATGATGTCTCCACTTATCCACCTTGTTCGACACGCCGAAGGCGAGCATAACGTCAATGTGCGCCACACTTCTCTATCTAATCTTAGCCATTGATTCTAAGCCTCTAACTTACACAGAATGATACACGAATTCGTGATCCGGCCCTAACAACAAAAGGCAGATCCCAATGTACCCGCCTTCGGCAGAGCTTTCCTCACCAAGACAGCGTCGAACTTATTCTATCATCTCCACTTAAGCGGGCCGTCCAGACTGCGGTCCTGTCTTTAACGCCAGCGCTACGTAGGTCCGAGGTTCGGCTCATCTTGATGCCCGGAGCACAGGAGATCAACTCCTACAATTGTGATATCGGACACAGTCGTAGTGAGCTTGAGCACGAGCTTCAAACCGTCGATTTCAGCAAGATTGTCTTCGATGAGCTGACAGAGGGCTGGAACTCCAAGGTAATGTCGACCTCCATCACGCCCAGGGAAAGTCGGACGTGACTCGGTAAACCCCGAGGAAACCCTTCAAGACACTCATATGGAGATTGTATATTGTTTTAAGCTCCAGAGTGTGGCTGACAAAAGCGTTTGCAGGTGGGATACTGGGCACCAGAGCCTGAGGCTATTCGGCAAAGAGCCGCAGATCTACGACGATGGCTAATCAGACGACCCGAGTCCCGAATTGTACTTGTGACACATGGTGGGTTTTTGCACTATCTAACGGAAGATTGGTCTGGGTACAACGCAAGTAAAGGTACGACTCGAACAGTTCCACTGTCATAGTTCAACATCCATCATGTGATAGGCGGCAGTATTCGCGCAGCGCTAACACAGTGGTTAATCAGGAACTGGGTACGCTAACTGTGAGGTCCGCGAGTTCTCATTCACTAAGAGTTCTACTTTCGAGGACGCACATCTGCAAGAGACAGCTGAGAGTCGGAACGGCCGAGAAGACCGCATAACAGAAGATGCAGTAGTGCTGGCAGAGATTGGCGGGGTGGAAATAAACTCATAGCCTGCCGTCAATCATATTCTCCATTGTGGCTGCAAGACTTAAGAGTGTTCTCATAAAACAACCCATTGACGACTGTAACGACGTAACCAACTGTGAAAATTTGTTAACCCCATCGTTCGTATGACGCACCGCAGAATAAAGCAACGGTAATTATGATATATTCATCTTGGAAGATAACCGAACACTCTGAAAGTCAAACGCAGCCAGCACTCTTGCTGTCTCGAAAGCCTCTCTTTCTTAACAGACACTCGCCTCCGGGCTTCGTATCTATCTATGACCTCAAGCCTTTCACGACTGCGGCCAAACAGGCCAAGACAATCGTCACTCTCATGAAGCTCCAGATCAATAATTTCCCATCTAGCGTTCTCGGACCTATACGCTCTTTGGATGTTCTGTAGGATAACTCATGCCAGGGAATCCAGACACTCCTTAGCCAAAACAAAAACTGCCAATCGGGATACATGAGAACGTTTCTACCGGTATTCGAGTCGACAAACCACGAAGTGCAACCAGTACTGAAGACGAGATCCTTGGCCTTGTTTTGTATCCACTTGTTGTCTCGCTCTTCGGCCGCGGCGGTCACAGTGACCGAGTCCGCAGGTGCGCGGACATGTGGAAGAAACGATCGGTGCGAGCGGCGCGACCGCATGATGGGCTCGATGACGCTCATGGTGAAGTTGATCTGGCACTCGACCGTGTAGATGACTGATAAATGTCCGGTCATAGTATTCGGCCCCATCATGACGAAGAAGTTGGGAAAGCCGGAAAAGACGGTGCCGAAGTATGCTGAAGCAGTACCGTCGCTTACTTGGTTCCACTTTATCAAATATGCATCAGCACGAGAAATCCCAGACAGGGGTTGCAGCAAGAAAGACGTACATGCTCATTTAAACTGATGCCTTTCTCGCCACGGATATCCATGGGGAAGAGGAACTTTTGGGTTTCGAAACCGGTGGCAAGTATGATGGCATCTGCCTTGACCAGCCGACCTGACTCTGTTCGAACGCCGCTTTCGACGATTTCTTTCACGGGATCATCATACACGAGCTCGACGTTATTACGATGCAAGGAGCGCAGATAGCCCGTGTCGTTGACTCGGCGTTTACATCCAACTACCGTCTTTGGGACCAGAGCGTCCCGATACTTGACAGGGGCATTCTGTCGGATGTATTCGGAGGCTTCTTTAGCCCAGGCCTCCCTAGTCTTCGCACCCGACCGAATGTGAAAGCCAGCAAAGCCAGATTCTTTTTCCCAGTAGAGCTTGGCGCGGTAAAGCCGCATAGCGCCGGGAACCCATCTCATGGTCCACTTGAACAGCCTGGAATATTTGGCATTTCGTCTCTCAGCAAGCCAATGTGCTTGGCGACTGAATTGCGTGACTCTTTTGACGGCGTTGTCACCTTCGCTGATGATGGGTATGAACTGAGTTGCACTACAACCATTGCCTGCAGGAGTAAATGGATATGGTTCATAGCGTTATTCCAGAAGTGAGCGTACCTATGGTCACGACTTCTTTGTCTTTCCAATTGAACGAATGGTCCCATCTTGCTGAGTGGAATAGCCTTCCTTGGAAAGTCGAGGCACCAGAAATCTCGCATTGCTTAGGAATGGACAACGCGCCCACGGCCGAAATGAGGATCTTGCATCGACACTGGAACATTTGCTTGCTGCTCAAGTTTTGTATCATCACCAGCCACGTTGCACTTTCCTCCTCCCACAAGGCCGATCGAACTTCAGACTCGAATCTAACGTGAGGTAGGATGCCGTACTTTTCGGCGACAGACTTGAAGTAGGCATGGATCTCTGGCTGGATGGAATATACCCGTGACCACTCCGCGTTCAAGGCAAAGGAATACGAGTAAAAATGGGAGGCAACCTATTCACCTGCTCGTCAGTAAACTGAGCTACTTAACGAGGACCCAGTAAACCTACATCACATCCGCAGCCCGGATAAGAATTTAGCCACCATGTTCCTCCGACATTGTCGGATGCTTCGAGGATTTCGAAGTTTCTGGTGCCGTATTGGCGAAGAAGCTGGACGGCAACGCCGATGCCTGACATTCCTGCCCCAATGATGATGACATCGATCTCCGAGGACATAACTGCAGATTTGAAGGTTGGCTGCTAGGCTGGAGCAGAAAGAAATACAACAACTAAGTCTATGCAGCGACTTGCGGGACTTTTTTGGGAACGACGAGAACTTTGCGGGAGGGGGCAAGATAGATATCCTTCAGATACTCCCGCTTCCATTGTTTTTCCGGCAACAGTGTGTTTATCTCCCTCGTTTTCAAGCGGCCAGAACTGTTCGAGCGCAAGATACCAATCAATCCTGCTTGTATCCCCTCTCAGCCCACACTGCTTTCTGTGACAACTGTCATTGATGGCAAATTCAGGCACCTCTAACGTCAAGAATTCCGAGCCGCGCCGCTCGCCAACGTTGCCAAGTTTGTCATGCGACGACTAACGTAAAGAAGGTTGTGATTTTTTTTTAATTGTATCACAGATCCCTACCTAGCTTAAACAGCAGTACTTGGGGGGGAAAGGAGTGATGTTTGTTGCGGCGAAAACCCATCAGATTATTACAATCATATGAAGCCCACCTCGCTACAGTTGCCGATTTCTGTCTCGCCAAACATTCCTGATTCGATTCCCACTTGTAGGCTGGTCTCTTCACCCAAGCTTTCGGGCTGCTACTGTAGCGCCTTGATCAGCCCCAAACAAACAAGCTTCCTTGTACGGGTTCACCAGCTTCAAGATTCTAGTTTCCGCGCCTCGGTGTCAACTCTCGCGCGCGCTCGCTTCGCGCAGTACTGTTCAGCACCCGTGAACAGCTTCCGCGAAAGCTCTGGGTGTAGCAGTAGTTGCGGGCCTGCTGAATGATACCTAGCAAACCGTGATGCCGACGATGCTGAGCAAAGTTGCGCCCACGACTACACTCAAGAAAAAATGAACCCCCTGTTGCTGCAATAGCTCACATGGCGTTTACCATCAGTGAAAGTTCTGTGTCTACCTCTCACAGCTTCTTTAGCGGAAACAGACACTAGCATTGCCATGCCCTTCCCTTCGTCTCATTAAACAAGGACGACTGAAACAGAGGGGTTATAGCAAATAACATAATAATTTGGCTGTAAACCCTCGTCCATGCTATTCCTTTTCTTCTGACCTTGGCTGTTGCACACCCTTTGTCGACGCAGGCGAGAGATATGTAAACACGAAAAATGTGATACTTCCAAGACTCGGTTTACTCCGCCAAGTAATTGTTGGCACCGTTCTTATCAGTGCATCGGGTATCTTTAAATCCCACACAGCAACTGTACCCTTCGCTGCCTCTCTTCCCTTAACCCGCTCCGCCAGCGGATCCAAAGCCTCCCAATCCTAAACCCCGCATAAATCTCGCCTCATCGCCCATCCGCTCCAACACCCTCCGCATAGCGCCCACGTACGCTCTCTCCTCCCTCTTCGTCTCTTCTCCCTGCCCCTTTCCCGTCCCACTTCCACTCCTTATGCCCCCCTCGCCTGAATCATCGTACTCCCCGTCGTTGAGAAATTCAAACGCTGGGGTATGCGAGAAGCCTAGCATCCCTAGCCGCCCTTCTCCAGTCCAGAGCAGGAGGTTATCTTGGTTCGTTGAGCTCTAATAGGTGTATAGGGAGGATAAGGAGGATGGAGATGGGGAGGAAGAAGGGTAGGAGGAGCCGTGAGTAGGGATGATCATCTGAACGATATCGCCCTTCTCTTCTTGCGCGAATAAGCCGTGTCCTGCTCCTCTTCTACCGCCTCCTCCTCTATCCCTACCTCCTCCGCTACCAAGTCTCCTACAGTCATCAGCACTAGATAGAGCCTAGTTTTTTAAAGCATCATTAACATCCCACCCCCTAACCACCCTCCTCCAATCC
>JAGFMK010000633.1:0-12910 GCA_021030975.1 Lichenothelia convexa | reverse complement strand
ATCTTCTAGGATCTATAGTTTAGACTTATAGAATAGCCTATTATTTTCTTCCTTAAAGTCTATAGGTAATAGCTTTAGCTTCTAGTTCTATAGTAGGAGTTAACGTTTATTATTTTATAGATAGTTAAAGACCTATAATATAAGGGACTTTCTTAGTCCTAGAGATTCCTATTCTTAGTATATATTTATAATAACTTCTTTAGTATTTACTTCTAGAATATTATTAGTGGTAATAGGTATATCTTAAATTACTTCTTTTAATAGAAATTCCGGTTTTAGAAGCACTTAGTTCTAATATTTTAGACGACTATCCCCCTCTCCTAGGGGGAGGTCTCCTAACCTCCTAGTTAAAGTATCTAGTTTAATACCTAGCCGTCCTAGGCGATACTAGATCTTAAAATTAAATTAACTAAGAAATTTAGTCTATCTTATTTAATATCGTGTTAAAGTCTTAGTTATTATAAAGTACTCTAGGTTATAGTAGTCTATAAGAACGTAGACGGGCATTTTAGAACCTTCTAGTTCTAGACGCCATTCTTTAAAAGCCTAAATAATTACTAGTAACTCTTTATTATAGATTTTGTAATTATACTCTACTAGTAAATACTTCTAGGAAAAGAATATAACTAGACGTAGAATACCGTCTAGACCCCTCTATAATAGGATTCTAGCTATTACAAATACTATCTTAGTTTATTAAATGCTTCCTAGCATTTATCTATCTACTTAAAATTAACGTCCTTCCTAGTTAGGTGGTAAAGTAGCTAGACAATTCTTAAAAAGCTATAGATAAAATGTCGATAGAAGTTTATAAAGCCTAGGACAGATTAGACGTCCTTAATATTCCTAGGTATTAGCTAGTCTATTATAGCTTATATCTTAGATAGGTCTATTTTAATTCCAGACGTAGAGATAATTAGTCCTAGGTATTTTACTTCTTAAATATAGAAATTATACTTAGTAATATTAATTTAGAGACCTATAGCCTATAACTTAGTTAAGACCTAGCGGATATACTCTTTATATTCTTCTAGTGAATCACTATATATTAAGATATCGTTAATATAGGCCGTGTAGAAGCGGTCTAGATATTAAAAGAGGATATTATTAATATAATACTAGAATATACTTAGAGCGTTGGCTAGTCTAAAGGGTATAATAAGGTATTTAAATAATCTAAAACGTGTCTTAAAAGCTATAAGCCATTCTTAACTATCTTTAATCCTAATCCTATTAAACGTAGCAATTACGTCAAGCTTTATAAAGTACTTAGCTCTTAATAGACGGTTTAATATCTTATAGATTAATAGTAAAAGATACTAATTATTGCGGATGGGCATGGGTTAGGTGACTAGGGCCTTAGGTTATTAGGCCGTCTGAGGCCAGGATAGTTCAACACTCTTACCATTGACTCCAATTTAGATTAGACCTTAATAACTAGTAGCTAAGTGTTAGGTTATCGTCGTCCTAGTGCTATTTATTACACTAGAGACGCCGACGATTATTGGCCTCACCGTCCGCCTTAGGATTCGAAGATTACACGTCGTCGCAATCTATAATCCTTAAAGCACCACCACTATCGCATAGATCCGTCTTAGATCTATACACCGTCTAGCTAGGATTTAGCCAGCCACTATATAAAAAGTAATAGTATCCTCTCATTGTGTGACCAGGCACTAGTAAACATCCTACATATTACTCTTATATAATTATATCTATCCTCTATCGCTCGCTGCTATTCACGCCTTGAACCGCTTTAAAGGACAGTACTATTATATGCCAACTTCCACTTAAGGAAGCGACAGATCTGTCTATAATAGCACCTTAATAATATAAAGCGCTTACACCTACCCTAGCAAGTAGTAAGTCTATTAATAAACATCGTCGACGTCCTTAATTCCTCTACCCTCTCTTAGCTTACTTATATTGCCGTGTTACCTATATCATCGGACAGGGCGAAGTCTAAATTACCTTCACTATCTAAGCAAACCGTCCTCCTTAGCTATTAGCTTTATTAGTTTATCTAGTTAGGCCATCTAAACAGCTATAGTACTACTTAGGGCGATCGTGCTGCTATCTAGAAGTTTACCGCTCAATACCCCAGACCAGTAGGCCTAGAGTACTACGTCCCGCCTACAGCAGATTAGTAATATATTACTTAGTCTTATAGTTAAGCTCATTCTACTATATCTACTAACTATAAATCTACCACTATAACTAATAAGTACAGAGCCTTTCTAATTTCCTAGGTATCTAACGCCCAGAACTATACCAAGGCTTTAACGGACTTTAAGACCAGCGTCCCTGCTTTATTTCGTGTAATTAACACGCCATCTACTACTGTATTAAGCTCCTTATTAGACCAGTCTGAGGATCCTCCACAGCAGGATAAAGACGTTATTTACTATTAGTAGGAACCTCAGCGTTAGGATAGCCCTTATAATATAGCTATATAACCTTCTACTATAGAGTAACTGCTCTAGCAGATTCTGGAAAGCACTAGGATATTAGCCACTAGAATAGACGCTGTCGAGACCCGCTTAGACCCTCCTTAATAGAATTATTATACAGACATAGATATAGAAGTAAACACCAACGGCAATGCAAACGCGAACCGGTAATTAGGATCTTATAATAGTATACTAGATGTAAACAACGATGTGCAGTCTTATAGAAGCCGCTGGCGCTCTAATAACATTGGTTTATTTGATCTATAGCTCCCTTCTTCCTATAGTTATAGTAATATTATCACCAGTGGCCGTGATACTTGGTACCAATTAGTATATCTCTTTATTAAACGGGTTCGGGATGTTGCATCTATTAAGGGTGCTGGAGTTATCCATGCCAACCTCTCGTCCTGCTTAAGAGGTTTAGCACAGCTATAGTATATAGAAGAACTTATAAGGTTAGATTATAGTTATCTATACTATAATCCCAACGGTATAGAAGAATAGTGCACCTTTCTCTTGAACCGGTTCAAAGAATCTCACTCGGTTGCCTTATAGCACCTTAATAAGTAGAAGTATACCTACTAGGATGCTTGCAGCTGCTAGGAGACTACTTCTTATATATAACAAGTTATACGTTATATAAAGGACACTAGACTAGACACTCCACTATAGCAACTTACTTAGGCTTTTAATAGTATTAATAGCCACCTACGCCGCGACATTGACGAACTAATATCCAGCACCACCGTTGCTTCGTTTATCGAGCACCTTAATTACAAGAAGCATGTATAGTTTAATGCTTATTCACATGAACCTACTCGCAATACTCGGTCGAACAGCAATAGATCCTAGCATACACGCATGCAAGGTAATACCTATAACTCTTTTTACGCAAGGCCGGCGGGGTATAGCTAGAATCAGTGGTCATCGCAACGCTCGGGACCTTAGCTATAATAGTAGTTAAGCGGCTTCTCTAACTATAGTAATTATTAGAATAATACTTATCCTAATTTATAGAACCGTCCTTATTAGGCTGGATACCAGCCGTACAACCGCTTCTAGCAGCTAGTAAATAGAAACGGTGCTTATTAACAGCTAGTATAACAACCCTTCTAGCCTATAAACAATTCCCAGCTAAATAATGCAAGACCTCTATATAGATAGACGCCGTATAACCCTTCCAAACCTTAATACCCTAATAGATCCTACCAAGGCCTGTACACCGCAAGGCAATAAGGTTAATATAGATAGTATCTACCACGCCCTTAGGCTGTATATTAGGTAGATATATTTAGCCTAGATAATGTATATTAGGATGAATTATTAGAAGAGCAGGACGCAGCCGCTTATAATACGTTTAAAATATAAGATTAGGATAGTTATAATAAGTAGGATGTTGTAGTATAGCACACTACTCCCTATAGGAATAGTTATAGTAAAGAACACGATATTACCGCGCAGTATACTGCTCTAGATAAACGTCAGCGTACTGAGCTATTAAAAGCAAACGCCAACGCTGTTTATTACAACTATATTAATATAGAAACAAATCCATCACCACTAGCATAGTGGGATATAAGTAATATAGCTACTTATAACGCCGCTACTTATAATACTACTATTTCTGCAACTAATATACACCGAGTAACCTGCATAAGGTGCAGCTGAACCTTTCTATTATAGAACAAGCTGCACAAGTATATTAAAGCAGGCTGCTCTTAACTATATACAACAGCTGGTAATACTACTAATATCAAGGCTATTGATTCCGGCAGCACCTAGGAGTTATCTACGACAAGTAACCCGTTATATATAGCTACTCTCTATATAGAGCCTCTACCGCTTGTTACCTTAGGGACTACCGTCCTGCTGGATATTATTTAGGATCTGCCTATGGTATAGTTATACTATAAGAGTTCTGCACGAGACGGACAATCCTTCTATAGCTTTAAATATATAACTACTATAGTCTACCTCACTGTAGAAGGCTATTAGCACCCTCCTACTAAACTAGTTTTAGTATATCTAGATACAGGCTGTATAATGTCCCTTATTAATAGGATATTTATAAAGCGATTCGTCCCCGATATAGCTGTTTAGCAATTATTACCAATAACTATTAATAGTATTAGCTAGGACTAGCATGACTGTACTGAATTTATAGTCCTTAATATCTACTTTACTAGGACAACTCTATCTAGTTCTAGAGTACTAGCTTGTATCACTCATGAAGTATACCTAGTTAATAGTTTAAAGGCCAATATACTCATTGGAAGCGATATCCTAACACCTAAACAAGCACGCCTTGACCTTGGTCTAGTATAACTGGAATTACCTAGCTGTTAGGATATTAGCATCCTAATTAGCGTACTTAATCGCTCGAAGACAGCACTAGTAGAGCGGATAGTCGTTACCGCCTAACTAGTTACCGTTCCAGCAAGATCTATTGCAAGATTGCCTATTAAGATTAGGGGCACCGTCCTACCAGATAATTGAGATTACAGCTTTTACCTATAGTCCTAATTACTATAGAATCTAGATATATACTAGCAGGTCGGAAGCGCCAATCTAGCCTTTATCTAGGTATAGAACAAGTTATATATTCCTATCACGCTTTCCTATAGGATAAAGCTCAGTATACTATACGAGTATACTAAGGAGTACTACCATTAAATCGACACGAACAATTATACGCTTGCCCTATATTTAGATAAAGCATGTGTAGATCAGCTAGAGAAGGTTTATAAAGCCACTATTGTTGCCGGACAGTAGACGGAGCTGGAGACCGTCACACTAAACGGCATTATAGTATATAGCTTAACGCCTACTATTAGATAGCGGCTTATCGACGCTGTCGATTCTTATCCTACGCTCTAGACTGACCGGCAAGGCGCAATAATAGATATCCCTAAGGATAAGTGGCTTACCGTCCCGTTGCTACCAGACGCTAAATCGATAGCTTCTAAGGTTTATCCTATCAGTGTAGTAGAACGTTAGTTGATCAATAATAAGTTCGATAAGCTTTATAAACAGGAACGCGTGATATAGATAGCTTAGGCTATACCCTTTAGCTATCTAGTCTTTGTTGTATAGCGAACCGTCCTTAGGAACGGTGAACCGGTTTATAAGGGCTATATAGTAGTAGATATCCGAGGATTGAATAAGATTACCCGGACAGACTCCTATCCTCTACCACTATAAGAGGAGATCGTGTCTATACTCTATTAGTGTCTATATATTACTGTTACAGATAGAACTAGCTTCTTTAATTAATTTAGGGTAAAGCCTTTAGATACCTATAAAATAATAGTAGTATCCCACCGTGGTCAAGAAACATTCTTGGTTGCAATATAGGGCTTCAAGAACAGTCCTCCTTATACTTAACGTCAGATCGATAGGATCCTCTATATACACTGTGATTATATCTATACTTATATTAATAATCTTGTAATATTCTCTAAGACGCTTAAAGAGTATATCATTTATCTACACGCTATTTTTAACACGCTCAATTCTTATAGGGTGTCCCTAAGCCCGGATAAGATGTTTATAGGCTATCTAAGCGTAATATTGTTAGAATAGCGGGTCGACTAGTATAGAATATCTACCTCTAAAGAAAAGCTCCGTGCAATCAGGTCGCTAACCTTCCTAATAATACTAAAAGGCCTCGAAACATACGTGGGCCTTACTAGATGGCTTAGGAAATACGTCCCGTACTACGTAAAAATCGTAGAACCACTATAGCAGCGTAAAACCAATATACTATAGCTTAATTATAATAGTTAGAAGCGTAAAACATTTATAAGCCGGACAATAATCAATAAGCCAACAGGATAGGAAATCAAGTCGTTTAGTGTGCTTTAGGACGTATTATTAAGCCCCTTAATCCTTATATATTTTAGTACCGCTTAGATACTGTACCTCAACGTTGACGCAAGTAAGAAGCGCGGGTTTAGCGTCGCTGCTTATCATGTTAAGGGGGATTCAGACCTAGACGCAATAGGTAACACGATCTGTTACTTAGATATCGAGCCGCTACTGTTTATAAGTAAGATATTATCCACAACTGAGACTAACTACTAGCTAATAGAACTAGAAGTAGCCTGTCTAGTGTGGGCAATTAAGAAGATCTATTACTAGGTCAAATCCGCAAAGAAGACTATCGTCTAGACCGACTATTCTATAACCCTAGAGATTGTCAAACAAATAATATTAACATCCTCTAACACTAATAAGCTTAATATAAGGCTGGTCAGGGCTTCGTAGTACTTATCTCAGTACGATCTTAATATTTACTAGAAACTAGGCAAATAGCATATTGTACCAGACGCACTATCACATCTAGTAACTATTAGTAATACACCTATATATAGGAATGTCCTTAATAATATCGACGCCGTTAATACAGCCGTCTATCACACTATACTTATCTAGATAAGCGATAACTTCAAGTTATACCTTATTTAGGCTTACAAGGACGACCCGCAGTGGCTTAGGATCTCTACTATAATTAAGTAGAGGGATACGAACGAGCGAAAGGATACTAACAAGCGGAAGGATAGAGACCCACGTCTATAGCAGAACGTCGCCTCTACTTAAACTAGTTCATCGTATATAGCGTAGTAGAATAATCCTCTATAACCGGACGTATCTACTATAGAGAAAGAAAAGCCGCCACCTCATGATTGGGATAATCTATACAGTTTTAGCTTCTATAAAGTACAGGGACTAATCTATTATAAAGACACCGTCGATAATCGTGACTGTTTATACGTTCTAAAGGCTTTGGCTAAGGAAGTATTCTATATAGCTTATAACGACATGCACTATAGTAGATACTATCACATATATAAACGTGTAGTATAATTAGTATATATACAACACCTAGCTAAGCACCTTTAGCAGTATATTAAACACTATCCTAAGTGCTTATTATCATAAACTAAGCGTTATAAGCCTTATAGGCAACTTAACCCTATCGATTCACCTCGGCAGCCTTTCTATATAGTTACTATAGACTTTATTATCACACTTCCGTCTGTAGACGGTCTGGATACTCTTCTTACAGTGATAGACAAGTTTAGTAAGCGACTAGCCTTAATTCCTAGACAAGGCACCTAGGGTATAGGCGACTAGGCACCTGTACTGCTGGCGCGCTTACTATAGTCAGACTAGGGATTACTAGTTATAATAATCTCTAATCGAGACCCTTAATTCTTATTAGTGCTGTGGAATAACATCTTCTAGCAGCTTAGGACTAAACTATATATGTCTACTACCTACTATCCTTAGATAGATAGATAGTTAGAATAGAGTAACTAAATAGTTGAGATTGCGCTATACTTCTTATATACTAAGTATCTAGATACTCCTTAGACTGTAGTCCTACCGGCGCTTTAAGTAGTAATAAATAATTCGCCGAATGTATCTATAGGCTGGTCCCTAAATAAAGTCCTCTATGGCTTTAAGGTCCGTAAATCCCTAGACTAGATTACTCCTATAAATAAAACGTATAATATTGTCGAGTTACATAACCTTTACCACTAGGAAGCGTCTAACGCTATCGGTTTCGCCAACGCTGCAGCAAAGCATCGGTATAATCTATTATATTACCTGTTACCGCGGTTTAGGATTGGCGATAAAGTGTATCTACGCCTCTATAAAGGATAGTTAATTCCTAGAGAGCCTAATCACAAGCTCTCTCGTCAGTATACCGGACTATTCTAGGTTATTAAGGCTATTAGTCCACTATTATACCGTTTACAGCTACTATCTACTATATAAAGGATCTATCTAGTTATCTCTATTTAGCAGCTAGAGCCTGCTCCTAGAACGCCAGACCCTTTCCATCGCTGACAACCGCCCCCTGGACCGGTTTATAAGGAGGGTAATAATAAATAGGAAATAGAACGTATCGTCGACAAAAAGACTAGATATCACAAGCTAGAGTACTTGGTAAGATAGAAAGGGTTTAGTTCTAAATATGATGTCTGGTACCTAGTGCGTCTGCTAGATAATACTATAGATATAGTTAAGTACTTTAAATTAGGCATCACTGTATAACAGCCTATACCTCTGGCGAGTGGCGCAATCGACGCTATCGATCCTTTGGCCGGATCTCAGCAAATTAAGTAGACTATTAATCCTTTAGTTATAGCCGAACCTTAGCAGGCTAAACGCAGACTAGGACGGCTATATAAGAAAGCGACATAAGCGCACGCATCGTATTAGACGTTTAGTAAGGCTATTATTAATAAACACTATTACCGTCCAACGCTATATTTATAACAGCGCGCTATTACCCTTATACTATTACTAGAAACTACTACTAGTATATACACTACGTCTGTTACAGCTACTATCTATATATATTACCTCCACTTATATACTTTAATATAATTTATACACGCCGCGTCCGCCTATATATATCTAGCCGCTATATACTACTAAACTAGTTTAAGAGCTGACAGAGACAAAAGCAGGGTTAGGATTAAGGAGAATAGACGTCGCTAGTAGATAGTTACTATACTTGTACTTAGCATAAATAGTGGCTTTACCAGCGAGGGCGCTGGTATTATTTAAGGGGGGCAGATATTGCGGACGGGCATGGGTCAGGTGACTGGGGCCTTAGGTTATTAGGCTGTCTGAGGCCAGGATAGTTCAATACTCTTACCATCGACTCCAATTCAGATCAGACCTTAATACTAATTCTTAATCGTGATATTATTTAGACTATAGTAGTCAATATAAAACCGTAATCTACTATCTAGTTTCTTAATAAATAGAACAGGTAAAGTAATAGGTGATAAACTAGGATAGATAAACCCCTTTTATAGATGGTTATCTAGATATTTCTATAGGACCTGGAGTTCTCCTTAGGACATTCTATAGAGACTTAATATAGGGAGCTTAGAATTTGGTTTAAGAACTAGATTATAATCATAGACTCTATATAGAGGTAGCTAGTCACTCTCCTACTTAGAGAATACTAGTAGAAATTTATAGAGCTCCCTAGGTAGTAACGTCTTTAGATCTATATTAGGTTTAGGTGTAAGAGCCTTTTTAATATCTACTATAGTAACCGAGAATATTTCACAAGTCCTACAACGTGCTAATATAGTAAATACTACTATATTTATTTATACCACGTTTAGAGTAGAGGAGTCTTAATTCTTAGTAGTACCTTAGTAGTGTATAGGTAGATTTTATAGTAGTAGACAGGCTGTTAGGAGAAACACCTAGACGTTTAGTTAATAGGGTTAGATTAAATAAAGCTATTAAAAGGTGACGAAAAGGAAGCTATTAAGGTGGATTTGGGATATAAACACATGCCGCTGGAATATTATTCTTCCGCTCTAACAGCCTTACCCTCTATTCCTATCTATCCGGCTCTGCTTCCGCCGATCCGTCGATAGATCTGTCGATATTCGTTATACTACCCCCCTCCTATTAAGCTTTGTCTACGAAGCTTGTTTCAACGTTAGGCTTGCCTTCTTAGGGTATCGTTGGTGGAATTTGTTAAGGATATCTTAGGCGTTTATAAAGTTTGCCGCTAGATACTATATAGGATCAGGTGGGTAATCTACCTAACTAGCACTGTATTAGAGCTTTCCACGGCCGATATAGCTGTCGATAATATTATTAACCTCCTATTTAGACTTATTATCAATAATAATTAGTGGGGCGGGAACGGGGATCTGCCCGGGGATCAGGTCGTCTGCCGCCGGCCTTAGTAGGCTAGTATAGAATCGGTTATCGATGTGTATACTAGTTGGTAGATCGAGTTTATAATCGCTGGTACCAATGAGGCGTCTGATGCGGAATGGTCCTTCTTATTTATAATCTAGCTTCTTTAAAGGCCTCTAGGTCTTGACGTTCTTGGTCGATAACTATACTAGGTCTCCCACCTAGTAGGCTGGTGCTGGTATGCGGTGTTGGTCGGCGAAGTGTTCTTGGCGTTTCTAGGCTAGTAGTATCTGCTGTCTAACTTCTTCGGTAATAGACGACATCTTTTACGCTAGTACTAGGCTTCTTTAAGTACTAAGTCATTCCTGTGCCGTCTGGTTGGGATTCTGGGTGCTAAGATCAAAGCTCATTCATAGGTGGTACCTATAATTAGTAAAGAAGGGTGTTGTCCTTATACTGGCCAATTTAGAGTTGTTGGCGGCAAACTCGGCTATTAGTAGCTAATTAGCCTAGTTATCTTGCTAGTAGGTGACGTAGGCGTGAAGGTATTGTTCTATGCTCGTATTAGCGTTCTCGGTCTGGCCGTCTATCTCTAGGTAATAGGCTGTTGACAGGCAAGCGTCTATTCTAAGTATATAGTAGAGCGTTTTCTAAACGAGAGAGATAAATTGTGGCCCTCGATCTGATACTATTGATTGGGGTAAGCCGTGGATCTTCTAGACGTTATTGATTAGTATATATACTAGTGCTTCAGCGGATGTGCCGCCTTCTTAATTAGTCGAACAAGCGATATAGTATCTCATCTTGGTTAAACGGTCTATAACAACGTATATAGCATTATTACCCCGGCTTTTAGGTAGTCCCGTGACGAAATCTAGTAATAGATCTGCCTAAGCGCGCTTAGGTATTGGCAGCGGCTTGAGTGCTCCCTAGTACTAGAAGCGGGACGGCTTAATTTGCTGGTATATATAGCAGTTCCTAACGAATCGTTTAATACTGACATCCATCCGCGGCCAATAGAAAAGGTGGCTAGCCAATTCGAGTGTCTTGGCGACTCCTAGGTGCCCAGTAGCGGGTTGTTTATAATAGTCCTAGATTATATATAGATAGAGGCTAGTACTTTCTAGGATTAGGTGTCTCTCTCTATACTATATGACGTTGTTCTTAACACGGCACTCTAATAGGCTAATCTTCCTTGACTAGTAGATGCCGTCTTCTAGCTGTTTTCGGATTTCTTAGTATAATAGATCGTCTTTTTGGGCTTAGATAATCTACTAGAGCAACGGAAGCGGGGAATCGATAGCATCCTTAGGATCGGGCGCGTCTATAGTATCTAATATAGCAAGCTGTAGTTCCTTTTAAATAAGTAGATCGAGATTGGCTGGTTTAAGTACTATTTGCCGCTGGAAGCGTTGCCGTTCGTCATTATTATACTTAGGACGGTCTCCTACTTAGTGGGTAAGTGCGTTAGCCTTCCTATTTTAACTACTAGGGTGGTATATAATAATAAAGTTGTATCGAGATAGAAATTCTACCCAGCGTGCCTGGCGATGGGAAAGAGTCTTTGTCGTTATAAAGTACTCGAGGCTTTTATGGTCAGTGAGGACTTTAATAGGAACCCCCGTGGATTTGAGTTTGGGGCGCCATTCTTTGAACGCTCGAATTATAGCTAGAAGTTCTTTGTTATAGATTTCGTAATTGCACTCGGCTAGGAGTATCCGCTTTAAGAAGAAGGCTATAGGTATAGGACGCCGTTATCGTCGTATTAGGAGAGTATACCGCCAGTGATATAATCTAAGGCATCTAGTTCCAGCACGCTTCGCTTATTGGGATTAAAATGGGCTAGTACTAGTGCCTTGGTAATACGTTTCTTTAACTCATTAAAAGCGGCTTGGTAAGCGGCGTCCTATTCAAATAGTTTATCTTTCTAGGTGAGGTTGTTCAATGGTTTTATAACATAGGAGAAGTTCTTAATAAATCGTCGGTAGAAGCTGCAGAATCTAACAAATCCCTAGACGTGTTTAAGGTTCTAGGGTACTACCTAATTAACAATTATTGTAATCTTTGCAGGGTCTATATAGATGCCTTTTATAGTGACGATTAATCCTAGGTACCTGGTTTTAGTAACCCTAAATTTGTATTTATCTAGATTGACTTATAGGCTATTTTTCTATAGGTGCTATAACACCTTCTTGACGTGCTCGTTATATTCCTTAGGCCGTTCCAAGTAGATAAGTATATCGTCTATATATACTGTAGCGAAGTCGTTAAGGTAGTCGAAAAGGATGTCGTTTATAAAGTGCTAATATATGGCCGGGCCGTTGGTTAGACCGAACAGCATCACTAAGTAAGGGTCGTCTATGTTAGTAATAATTACCTTTCTGAGTTCTATAGAAAGCTTATCCTAAAGCTATTTAATAAGTGCTTATTCGTTGTAATCAAGTTCGGCCGATAGGCGTAGGAAGTCCGCCTAGAAGGTATTGAAATCCTTGTTGCCTTAGTAAAGGTAGGTAAATTCTCTAAGTGCTGTGTAGTAACGATTCGGATCTCTATAGATCTGGTACAGGTGATTGAATATATCCTAGCTAGTGGTAAATATCTTCTAAGCGTTGTAATGTATATAAGGTAATAGATACCTAGCTGCCTTACTACCTATATATATATTGATGTAGTCTATTTTGATACCTTCTATAGGGTAGTAATCCAAATTAACTCTAAGCTTTGCTTACATTCTTAGTGTCTAATTATCTATTATTAGATCCTTGCCGTCGGTA
>JAGFMK010000632.1:0-12935 GCA_021030975.1 Lichenothelia convexa | reverse complement strand
GCTTTTGCGGTGGGGTTGGGGGCGGGGGTGCTGTTTAATGGGAGGATTCAGAGGCCCAGGTTGTAGGAAAGGTGATGGTGCGGTGGTGATGAATACCCTGGAGGTAGAGTATGGTAGTGCTGAAGTGGGGGTGGATCTGTTTGTGGAGTATGTGTTAGGTATCCCTGGGTAGTTGGAACCCCTTTCTGTAAAGGCAAATTCGCAGTCTGTTGGCAATCATAAACTCGTGGGAGAGTAGTCTTTATGCACGTTCATGCGAGACTCTCATCAGTACCGTTGTGGTTCTTAGTGTATGCTCTAAGCGTTACACAGCCGAAGGAGCACTCCGTGGCGGCTAAGAGCCATCGGTACATTTGCGTCTATGTGCGATTGGGAAAGGGACGTATGATTCTTATCGTATTAGTGGCTAACAGACAGCTTTATGAGAGGCGTATCCAAAAGCAAGAACGTATTCTATATCCCAAAGCCGTGCGTCCAACTCATCGAGCCACGCCGTTAGCCGTATGCCCATTGGCAGCGCCGTTTGCAGACCCATTCGCAGATCCATTAGTAAACCCATTCGCAGATCCATTCGTAAACCCGTTTGCAGGCCCATTCGCAGATCCATTCGTAACCCCAATCGGAGATGCGTTCGTAAACTCATTAAGCCTCTTCAAGAGTCTATTACTTTGAATCCCATTTGCCATTCCCTGATGTCCGTCCATCTTCCGCAGCCGCTCTTTATATTCCTACACCAAGTCGTCAGCCACATACACAAGCTGATCTTTCAGTACCTTGCCTAAACATACATCACAAGCCAGCCTCACTCCCTCCACAAGACCAACCCTCGGCTCATACCCCAACACCCTCCTCGCCTTCCCACAATCCGCATACCCAATCTGACACGCATCCTTCACGCTCCCCCGACTCAACGTCGCACTCGTCCCCGTAACCCACGTCCAGACCTCCGCCGCCAAGCCCGCGCACCACGCCACAGCCCGCGGTATCCTGACCTGAAACGGCGGGATATGGCCAAACTCCCTCCACACGGCGAGCATGAACGCGCGGAAGGGGACGGGCTCGGTGTTGCTTATGAAGAAGGCGTCGCCCGCGGCGTTGCCGGAGGCGAGGAGGTTCTCGATGGCGAGGACGTGTGCGTCGGCGACGTTGGTCACGTAGGTGAAGTCGTAGAGGTTTGTGCCCGAGCCGACGATGAAGGGGGTTTCGAGCTTGGCGATGCAGGCGTGGATGGTGGGGATTAGGTTGTCGTCGCCGGGGCCGAGGATGACGGAGGGGCGGAGGGCGGTGGTTAGGAAGTGTGGTGGGGAGTTTGCGGAAAGGACGAGAGATTCTGCTGCTGCCTGGTCCAAGGGGTTCATGTCAGGCTTGAGTCAAGACGGAAGTGTAGAAGCTGAGAGAGGGCTTACCTTGGACTGGCCGTAACTGAGTGACGCTGTGTTGGTGGGCAGATCCTCGGTCATGTTGGGATGATCGTGCTCCAGGTCGTCCGTGATGATGGTACAGCTGCTCGTGAATACAAAAGCGCGGACGCTATTTCCTTTGGCAGCCGCAAGCATATTCCTCGTTCCCTCGACGTTGACTTTGAATACACGGTCATGGTAGTTGAGGCTGTAGCGGGCGTTGACTTTTGGTACAGTGCCTGCATTGTGTATAACTACTGTAGGTCGTGCTGTTTGGACTGTTTCTAAAGCTTGTGCTGGATCTGTCAGATCTGCGTGAATGTATTCAAATTCAATGCCACGAGACGTATGTAAATCTTTTGGTCTTATGTCCGCGACAACGATGGTCCAGTCTGGATGCTTCTCGGCGAGGGCACGCACTATAGCGCTGCCCACGAAGCCTAGTCCTCCAGTTACGAGGATTCGAGGTGGCGTCATATGGTATAGACATGTTGCGGTTTATCTGCCCAGGAAGAGATGAAAAAGTGCCCGAGTTGCGTCCCCCGCATGTGGAATCGTTTCTTGGCGGAGCAAAATCATGATCTCATCTCGGAATCATATCCATCCGGAGGATTTGAGCCGTGTACAACCACAGTACGCTCAATGGGTTACGGACACTGTCGAAGGACATGGTTATGATTGACGATGCCAAGGAGAAGATTCCAATGTGAAGAAATCATTGAGAACGTGGATGCTGTCAAACGTCCTGAATAAGTGGGGCGGCGGAGTGCAACTCCGAAGAGACACCCTAACGCTGCAGACGCCTCACGATGTGGAGGAGCAACGGCGGGGTGACCCCACCATGAACTTTGTCCACTGCCTCTTCCACACCGCAGAAGTCGCCCTCCGAGAATCCCAAATCTCTAGCCTCACATTCGCCCGGTTCAAGAACGCGGATTGACCATCACAGGCTTGAAAGATGTCTACAGGCGTTGGTATGAGCGATTGCTGCCTTTCCGGCAAAGTCAACGAAGGCACTCCGAAGGGATACGTGACACAAGTTGGCGGTCTGGAGACGTACATCTCTGAGCCAGAGAACGCATCGAAGGAGAAAAGCATAATCTTTTTGGTTGACAGTACGGTCTTCAGATATGAAGTTGGACATGGCATTGACTAGAACATGTCAGTCTTTGGTTACGAATTCCAGAATGTCCGCCTCCTCGCCGACATCTACGCCAAACAAGGCTTCTACGCGTACATTCCCGACGTCCATCAAGCCGACTCCCTCGACATAGAGTTCCTCCAAACCGTCGAGCCACGCCTTGAAGTTCGAGAGAAACAGGGCATGATCGACAAAGCAACGAGTACTGCCAAGGTCGCTGCGACGTTAGGACCGTGGCTCGTCAGGCACCGTGAAGCCGTCAGCAAGCCCATCATCGATGGTTTCATTAATGCCATACGCTACACTCCTGGAACGGACAAGGTCGGCGTGATCGGTTTCTGCTGGGGAGGCCGGTACGCCATACTCGCAACCCACGACAACAGACCTGGTATGGGTGTCGATGCAGCTGTGGCTTGCCATCCGTCCTTGGTAGGTATTCCAGCCGACTTTGACCCCATCAAGAAACCCATCAGTTTCGCTCTCGGTTCGAAGGATAGTCTCCTGGGCGAGAAGGAAATTGGCCAGATCCAGGATATCATGGGCAAGAAGACGGACGTGCCTCATGAGATCCGGATATACGAGGACCAGATTCACGGTTTCGCGTTGAGGAGCGATTGGAGCAGTGACAAGGACAAGAAGGCTATGGACGAGGTGACCGAGCAAGCGGTGTCATGGTTCAAGAAGTTCATGTAGTACGCATTGGCGGTGGGCGAGCGGCTTGACGTTGTGGTTGTCTCGTCTCTCAGGGTGATTCATACTAGTAGACGTATGAAGCTAATCTTTGTAACTGCCACGCTTTGGTTCAGCTCTTGGTGAGCCCGGCATTGTTCTTCTCGAAAATCGCCTGTACTGGTTTCGCAGCCTGCCGTAGTCAGCCCCAGTTCAACTGTGCAGCCTCCCGCAGACTCACATCGATGAACTTCTCAATCTCCTTATCGAGGCTCGCCAGTTCATCCTTCCTCTTATTATTCTCAGCAATAAGTCCCTGCTTCTTCTTGAGCAGTCCCTGTCTCTTCTCCTCTAGCGCTTGTCTCTCTGTATATTCGTGATTTATCCGCGCCATCATCAAGGTGTTCTCATCATCATCCGCATGTTCCGGGTGTTGCGCCAGAAACTCTCCGACTGGAATTAAGGGCAATTGCTGGTATTTGTGGCTACTCGCGAGTGTCAGCAGATGCTACATGCAATGGCATACAGTCGTGACGTACTCGTATCCCTCACAAGCAGCGATCTCCCCTCTCAAGTGCCTCTGCTCATAGTACAGATTCTGCAACTGCAAATGCAGCCTATCTATTTCCTGCCTCGCTTCCGCCGTCGCTTGCTTCGTTTGCCGCACACCGATGACAGCATCACGATTCAGTCCTCGAATTTCGGCTAGGTAGGCATATAGTCGTTTCTGCAATTTGGATAGCTCAAGTTGAAAATCTCGGGATGGCTGTTCGTTGGAAGAGTGAGGATGCGCTTCCACGAAGTCGAGCAGCTCCAGGCATTGCTGGCGCGCGGAGGCTGAGGCGTCGAGAACTGAGCGGAGGAAGCGGTCGGTTACTATGGCGTCTGCTGTCATAGCTATTGCTTTTGTAGAGGTTTATTTTGTGACGGAAAGCTGGAGGTTGAATATTTGATCACAAAGGAATTTGATTGGTGCAAATGCGGTGGCAGATGCTCAGCCCGGGATTGCGACGATGAACCTCCTTCAACCCCCACACGAAACTCTCCTTCTGGGTGGTGCCACTCCGCAGTAACACTAAGTAGCGCTCGTTATCTTCTAACGGTCTCTACCAATACTTGTATTTACTTTCGCCAGTCGCTTACGTTGGCTTTGTACATTGTTTTACATAGAATTGCAGCTTATACGCTAAACAAGACCCCCTCAGACCGCATCTAGAACTAGTCAATACATCACTACATTACCGGGGATTTGACTTTTAGAAATCCCATTTGACATCTGCAGCCGACGTCACTTTCACATTACTTTTTGGCCTCTACTTCTTCCATTGTTACACCCTCAGTCTACATCACGCCGCACAGGCAAGCAGGATGGCTTGCGCCACGATCACGGCTACACGCACCATGGGATCTTACGAGGAACCCACCGTGGGCTCGTCGTCAGGACTTTCCTTCAGCTTGATCAAGCCGCAGCAGAGACGAAGACATTCCTCATATCAGACAAGGTCATGGTCGACGGAGCATGAAAACATACAAGTTCTGGTACGTTGCGACCAAAAACATCGACACCAGTTCACCCAAGACAGGGCTAACAAAGAGCAGGTTGATCATTTCTTGGCAGAACTCGGTAGACGACTAGACTTCATAGAAGAATACGGCCACCTCAAACTCGATGCGGGCATCGACCGAGCATACTCTACCCTCTACGCCGTTCGCGAATCTTGCTCTCACGTCTCGGACGAAGTGATGGACGCGGGGAGGCGGCGGGCAAAACTGTTCGTAGAGATACTAGAGAGCAGATATAGGGACGCCCTGGCAACGAAGGAGACCATGGAGCAAAAGGTCAAAGAAGGCGTCCACCTGATGGAGACCATCCTTGCAGACTTCGAAGCCCGAGCTTACGCAATGCGAGACGCCGGGATTAGCACCGTCGGGCAGGACTTCATCGACGAGGGCTGGCGGCGTATGGACTCCGGTTTGGAACGCGCCCGTGAAGTCGTAGACGAAGGCCTAGAAAAAGCCCGCGGAGTTGTAGACGAAGGCCTCGAAAAAGCCCGGGAAGTCGTCGACGAAGGCATCGAAAAGGCGCGGCGAGCGCGAGACACACTAAAGGACAGCGTCGAGACCGCCATCAAGCGCGCGCGCGAGCAAGGCCTCATCACCTACGACGATCTCCCACACCCATGGCGCGTAAACCCACACATCCTGCACGGGTACCGCTTCACCGAATCCAAACTCGACTGTCTCCGCTCCGCCGTAACCCTCTCCAACGAGCTCGTAAACATCTGGTCGCACCTAATCGGCCTGCTCATCGTCCTCGCCATCGCATTCTACGTCTACCCACGCTCAGCCATCTGGGCTCAATACTCCACCCCCGACATCCTCACCGCCGCGGTGTTCTTCTTCGCAGCGGCCAAATGCCTCGTCTGCAGCACAATGTGGCACACCATGTCCTCGATCGCGGAGCAGTCCGTCATGGAGCGCTTCGCCTGCGTGGACTACATGTCCATCTCGCTGCTCGTCGCCGCCAGCATCATGTCCACCGAGTACACCGCCTTCTACTGCGAACCGGCTTCGCGATGGACGTACATGCTGCTCACAGCTCTCCTCGGGCTCGGCGGGACCATCCTCCCCTGGCACCCGGCGTTCAACCGCGCAGACATGGCGTGGGCGCGCGTAGGGTTCTACGTCGCCCTCGCCACCACGGGCTTTTTCCCGGTACTCCAAATCTCCCTGTCCCGCGGGCTTGCCGAGACGCTGTATTTCTATGCCCCGGTCATGAAGAGCGTGCTAGTTTATTTGCTGGGAGCGATACTGTATGCGTGCAAGATTCCGGAGAGGTTCAGGCCGGGCTTGTTCGACTATGTGGGCGGGAGTCACAATATCTGGCATGTTGCTGTGCTGGGAGGGATTTTGTTCCACTATGTGGCCATGCAGGACCTTTTTGCGGCGGCGTTTGAGAGGGCGAGGAGGGAGTGTCCTGCCTGGGGGATATGAGCGTTTCGCGCATTTTCATCGGCATTGTTTCTTGTAGGAAGGGTGGTGACACTGTATGGTCTTGGGAGGAGAAGGATCTTTTTGGATATAGCACTGCCAGTGCAAGTGCTGCACTGGCCCGCGGACGTTCATTGTTTGTCAGTCGCATGATAGCGTTGATGATGGCGAGACATACTGGTTCAGAATTGCAGAGTATTACTGCATTGGATACACTTCTCGTGTCCGCACGTCATGGTTCCTTTCTTGCATGTTCTTAGGGTTATCCATCAGAGCATATTCCGAGAAGTACTCATGGTCCAGCAAGCAAACGCACGGGATTAGGGATTACTGCACAGTTCTAATAAGATCGAATCTTTTCAATTCGAGATGTTTGAAATGATGGCCCATGAAAGCCGGTATAGTTGTGTTCTAGAAAGTAATCTCAGAGCGCCCAGCGCTACGCCAAAACCTCATCTTCAAAATCTGGCTCGAGAGAATATTAATAGTGTAGAGCGTCTGGGCAGCTAGCTGCTTCGGACGTCCATCCACGATCTTCAAATGAAAACCCACAGGCACCAAAAGAGCAACGGTTTGAAGGAATATATAACAGGATCCAAAAGGAACCGGCCGTCCCAATGGGCCGTTTTCGAAAAAGTTCCTGACAAAAGTAACTCAACTCCGGCACAGAAGCAACTCCCCACTTTGTATGTTTAGGAGTAAACCCAATGAACGCCATGACACCACCACATTAAGGCGCGTAATCGTCGTAGCCGCAGTCTTGTCTTGCGGACTGTCATTGTCGTAAGGGGCATGTCGATGACAAGGGAGATGAAGAATGATCTCGAGGAAGAGGAAGCGCGAGCGGTGTGCGGGGCGGGCGACGACACGCTGTTATGATTGTCCAACTTGCGATACAAAGAGGTGAGATGAGGCATGACGATATCTAAATGGCGTACTGTCGGCGTATCAAGCTGGACAGAAGGTGTTTCCAGGTATACGTATCACTCCTCAATCTTCCTCCGTTTGCCCTTCGGCGCAGGATCGAGCGGCGTGCGTGTATATGTTACTACCCTCGTGACGACCTGCCGGACGCTGACTGGCCGTGCGGACGAAGACATCCTAGCTTTGCCTTCTTCCCACTCTTGCGATGGTTGAGCGCTGCAAGTTGGGCTCATTGGATTCGCGCTCAAAGGTGAGCGGGTGGCAGGAGAATAAGGCGACTGAGGTATGCGTAACCGCCGAGCGGAACAGCCAGAAAGAGGTCGGGTAAATGGTGAGGGAGGTACGGTGACTTTAGGCGACTTGTGGTTTTCGGAGTTGCACAAGCAATTGCTGTTACCGCTGGCGGTGCTGCTTGAGCTGGCAGTGCTTGCAGTACTGGTACTGCTCATAGTCCGAGTGGTGGGAGGCGGGTGCGAAGTGGGAAACGATTTAGCTGGTGGCTTCTCGTCCGGGAAGGTAGCGGTCGTGGGAGTCGGGAGGGTGGGTGAGACGGCTTTGAGAAAGTCGAGATAGGCGGCAGGAGGAGTGATGGGTGTCTTGAGATGATCTTCTTGCTTGATATACGTCGGCGTGATTGACATCGGACTCGCCAACTCTGAAGGATAAGTCGCTGATACAGGTGTCTTCAAGGCAGGCAATTGAGGCTTCTTCGTGGTAGCCATGATGGATAACGAATGACGGAAGGGTCGAACGAGCATGCAAGGATAACAATCAACAGGCCGTACGAAGAAGAAGTAGCAGCAAGGTATAGGACAAGGAGCTGGAGGCGGGAGTTAAAGACACGGCAGGAAGGTGAGCAATGGCGTGCGGCTCAGACCTGCTGGCCGTGTTATTGCAGCCCAAGTCGGTGCAGGTGTTGATGGGAGATTATTTTGGGATATGGGGTTAAGCGCCGACGATTTGCGCTGATGCAATTGCAGGGACCAATCTCCTCGCTTGGCGTCCAATAGTGGCAGCGTTCGCACTTCTGCCGCCGATGGCTTGGCCCTGCCGACACTCCACACTTTGCCCCGGTTGGTCAGCGAACTGTGACCGTTCTGCCGGCTGGCGCTTTGGCCTGACAGAGAAGGCTTTGAGACCACTGATACTGATTTGCTGCTGGAGTGGAAGATAGACGCCGTGGGAGCCCGTCTCAGCTGGCTCGAGGAAGCTTTTCAAGGGCTGCACGATTTCGCACTTCCTTTCAAACTTGGCGCTAGATGAAATAGAGCAATTGGAACGGAGACCGAAGCGGGAGGAAGACGTGACAGCGTGTCGCAGCACGAAGGATGGAACACTTGCTCGTTTGAAACCAAACCACGTGGGACAGTCGTAAGAGCGGGATCGTTGCCGGCGCCCTGTAAAGGCAAGTAGGTTTTGTGAAATAAGATGCCGATTAGATGAGACGAGTGTGACCGATCCTGCCACCGTAATGGGCTATACTGCTTTATGTTGAAGCTCGACCAACCGCCGCATGTTATTCATAGTCGGTCAAGTCGACTGTATAGCCGCCCGTTGGATTTTCTTTGTCCTTTGATACACTCCATCCTAGCGCCAACAACGCTTGCGCGAAAGACAGCCAACCTTTTATCGTCAGACGAGTCGAGCTGAGGAGCGCGCGCTTGCAGAGGACTACTGCTCAGCGGCGGCTCCCGCATTCTGGGACAAAGAAAGTTTCGGAATCGGCTATGCCTGATATTGAGTTATGGTTGTAGTTACGCCATATTGATGCCCAGCGGCACGAAGTTAAACCGGTCTTGAATCGACAGTCGTACCGTGCATACCGACCCGCTAATTGGTACGCTTCTTGACTTGATGGGAGTGTTACGAGATTAGGCAGCGATACCAATCGGCTGGTACAGATCCAGCAACTGGACCAAGTCTGCTGGTTATCATTGACATGCATAGATGTTACGCACCCCAAGGCCCAAGTTGGCACAGTAATCACCGTGCAGATGACTCGCAGTAGCTGAAAAAGAAACGTGGCCTATCTCTTGCAGCGCGGGCACAAACGATGACACAGGGAAGCGCTCGTCTCAACCAGGCTCAGTGACGGGAGTCTCGCCTATCAGGCCGTCAACCTCTTGAATAGGTCGTACAGCGTCACCAACACAGATGGTGGGGTTCTGTGCAAGGACCATCGCATCCTTCTGCATAGGAAGATGGCGCGTATGCTGACCGAAAAATACCTTCCCCTGGAAGCGACGGGTTTTAGCAAGGGTTATGAATGGCTCTTCGTTCTTTTGCGCCGTGTCCTGGTCGATGCAGACCATTTGACAACGACGGCATGGACCCAATAATTCGAAGTATTGCTGCCCAACCTGAATAAACTGCCAGCCGTCCTCGACATAAGGCTGCTCGCTGCCCGGCAGTAAACTCAGGTCTTCTGACAACACGATATTGGCTCGGAAGACCTCTGCTTGCACGGCTTTGCCGCCGTTGGCTTTTATCTGCTCATTCAATTGGTTCAGACTCGATCGCGAAATCGTCAAGATCGGACTCTCATTGGACAAAAGAATCCGGCTCGTGACATCAATACCCGGATACCGTGTCTCTGGGTATTCACCTGGCATACGTCGGCGGGCTCCCCGCTCAGGATGCTGCAAATGGAGCTTGGAATGCCTTCTTGACGTCGCCGAATCACCAGCAGGAAAGCGTCCCAATTGGCAGGGTACTCCAACCGCAGCGGTAAAGAAGTCAGCAAGTTGCGCTGAGCGGTAAACCCTAGCGATGATGGAGTCTCCACAGACTTGAGAAAACTGATCCTTTAGCCTATCATCACCATGCTCGTTGGTGAAGTACGATGGATTTGGCGATAGTGGAACGGTTATCTCGTCTCGGTCCGGTCCCGTGTCTATTCTGGAGTGACAAACGCGAACTCGCATGACGCCGGCTTCCAGGTCAATGCTTGGTCTTATCAGAGCCATCTTTGGATAACGCTTCTGGCTGAGAGCGGCACCAGTTCCTTGGTGAACCAAACACCATTCTCTGTCCCACTGCATACCCTCTTCACGTACGGGCCAAGAAATGCCAGCTGGGACTTTCCATCCGGCACAGCTTTTGATAGGGTATATTGTTAAGCTCTCGACGTAGAACGAGCTTCGTGGTAGCTGCGCGAGCAATGGTGGTGATGACGGGATGATTTCTGGAGAGCTATCGAAGAAGAATTCTCGGATGAGTTTAAGGAATACTTCAACATCTTTGCGAACACTGGAGGCTCCAAACGAGACACGTATCATGCCAGTAGGCTTTCCGTTGATAATGTCCAACTCACTGCCACATCTGTAACCAGCAGAGAAGTTCTCTTTCATCTCCCACGCTTCCAGCCGAAGTGCGCTGGCAATACCTCCGGGATTGCATAAACCTCCAGTCCGAAGATGGATATTCTTGATTGTTGCTAGCTTTTCAACCTCGGCGTTACTGACCCACGCTCCGTTACGATTACGTAGGTTTAAGGCAACGATCGGCCCTTGAGATGTTCTATCACCGTATGTCGAAGATGGATCTTTGTATATCTCGCAGACATGACTACCATTGCCGTGACGGAGCGAAGCGAGACCTTCGTATAGCCTCTTCGCCAGAGACGACGTGTGTCGAGAAACAGCTGTCAAAGATCCGAACAGGTCACTATAAACGTCCAGTGCACAATCAAGAGCCATAATGCTATGGATTGGTAGTGTGCCGTCCTCCAGCTGGTCGTGGAGATATCCGGATTTCTTGATGTGCCACTGCTCGTTCAAGCAGGTTACCATGTCAACAGTGCCACCGCCAAAGTACTTCCGCAGCCGCAAAACGTCGCGAGATGCTTTCCGTACAAGCAGCGCTCCAAGGTCTGGAAATCCAAATATCTTATAGAAGCTTAAGACGGTAAAGTCCGGAGCTGCATCAGCATCGCTCAAGTCCAAGGGCGAACAAGAGACGAAGGCTGCGGCATCGAGTAATGTAAATGCCTGCCTCCTTTGTCCATTGGCTGAGCGGCGGACTCTTCGAGACCAATCTAAAGGTAATCGCCGTCCATTCATGTTCGATTGGGCTGGGTACGCAAACAAATGAGGAACCGAAGCTTCGGATGGATCGGTAGGCTCGCAAAGCCAGTCCTCGACTTCGTTATCTGAGCAAAAGCATCGATGTACTGTAGCCGCTTCTCGAACTCCGACCAAGCTTGTGTGCGAATCTCTGTGATAGCCGTACCAAAAGCCAGCGTCGTTATCCTTGAAGGCATCCATGACAAGCTTGATCCCCGCCGTAGCGTTCGCTACAAACATAATATCGAAGTTATCCGGGTGGGCGTTGAAGGAACGGAGGACTCGCAAACGGATGTCCTCAATTCGGCGTGTGGAGAGCTGAGAGGATGGTGAAGCGGAATGAGGGTTGCCGTAAAGGTTCGCGAGCATGTCAGTAGAGAAGCGTTCGATCAGGGTCTTTGGATAAGGGGTTGTCCCCGCATGATCAAGGTAGGTAACGCCTTTGATGGAATGTCAGACAAGCTGGGACAGAACAGTGGGGCCAAGAACTACCTTTGAGCGTAGGGTACTCTCGCTCACGGAGAGCCTCGATATATCTGTCGTATTCCTCTTCATCCTTCCCAATGATATCCATTTCCGCCCAAGAAAGCATGTAATGTTCGTGTACTAATAGGTGTAATGGTCTCTTTGTCCGATACGGTACCCTCAGCCGTAGTCCAGTAAAGGAGGACCGTCAAGATCCACTCTTCTTATGCACACGACGCCGTAAGACCAAGACATTAGTCGGATCGGCGAAGACTGAACAATTCCGTGAGAGCGCCAACTGAGCGGACAACGACAATTGGCGTCGTTGGACGGCTGAAATCGTCAACACTGTAGAGAGGACTGCTGCAAATTACCTAGGTACAGTCAACTCTTGCGTTGATAGCGGCGAGCAGAATATTGTCGGTGGTGTCTCGAGCCAGGCAGGTTAATGTGTCCGCTTATCGTTATCAAGCATCAAATGCAAAATAAGTGACCTCGCTTGAGGATACAAATTTCCCTCGACGTTAGATCTCTCCAATTTATGGCTAGGACTCAGTAAGAGGCCAATTGAACCCCTTAAAGAGGCAACACACGACTTTTCTGAAGAACATGGGATGCACGGCAATAGAAGAAAGCCAGAAGGGCGCCTCATCCGTTTCGGACAGCTCATCTCGTTGGCGTCGACTAAAGCATCCTTTCCTCTTGGTAAAGACAGTATCTTGTGTAGGGCAAAATCAAACCAGTATTTTCTGAACTATAAGATCAACGAGTTATACCAATCGTCAAAGAGCGTGCCAGTAACCCGATACAACTAAGAACCGGAAAGATGTCTCTACTAATTTACTTACTCGGAGATCAGTGAATAGGGATCGCTGCACGAAGTTTTTACAGTCTCCGTGAAGCAAAGAAGCATGACAGTTCAATACGGAAAGAGGACGATGAAGCATCTACGTACTGGTTGCTCTGAAAGAGTACCAAGACCAAGGCACAAGATGTCACAACGTGGGTGGTTGCCCTGACCGCTCCCACAACAAATCGAGTACCCTCCGCGCCAGTCCTGTTATAATCTCACTTCAACTTCACATCACCGACCCATTTTATAGCTGACACAGTGGTCCGATCCCACTGCCTCAGATATATTGAAGCTATCAGAGGTCACCGGTTCAATCCTAGGCTTGTGCTAACAATATCTCAGATAGGTCAGTCCCTTCCGTGCAAATTGTGCTCCTTGCGCCCGGCTCCTAGAGGTAAACGGTAACTCTCCCTCCTCCCCTTCCCTCC
>JAGFMK010000631.1:0-13057 GCA_021030975.1 Lichenothelia convexa | reverse complement strand
ACCACGCATCTAGGAGCTTAACCTTCTATACGAAACTTGTAGAGCTTGTCGAGTTCTACAACTTTCATATAGGACACGGAAAATTCTAGGCAGGTGCAGCCGAGTTATCTGTGTTGCAAGATTCCCTCATACAAAATCAAAGAGTTAAGCCGCAACCTAGCCACAGCCAAGCCACAGACCCTAAGCTAGGGACTTAACTTTAAAAGTTATCACCCACTAACCGCTTAAGGACTAGGACGGCTGAAAGAGCCTTGCAGGAGCTTCGGCTTAGGAAGGGGGGACTACTGTTACGAACCGATCCTTAGTCTAGGAGTTCTGAGCATGGAATAATGTTAGGCCGGGCTCGGGTTAGAGTGTTCTCCCCGCTTCGTCTGTTCTAGCTTTCTCTCCCTACGCTTCGTCTTGTCTATCTAGCTAGGTATTACCTATAGACAATCTACAGTCTCTATATCTATTCTATATCCTAGTCTAGGTCCCTAGGCTACCTAGCCACCGACCTTGATATTAGGACCACTTAGTTCTAATAGAAATAGGGTACTTAGACAACTTAGTAATAAGTAAGACAGTATTATTTTCCGTATAGAAAGCCTTAGAGTCTCTAAGCGTAAGTGATAAGGCCTGAATAGCAGTAGTAAGTGCGTTATAGATAACTCTGCCATTATAGGCCGCTACGCTCCGGGGATTCTTTAGCTTAAATATAGGTATCTTATATTCTTAGATATAGTCTTTATTAATTAAAGTGTAGTAAGCGGCACTAGTATTATAGAGCGCTAGGACATGAAACGTATTTATCCCTATAATAATTTTATAGTTATAGATAGGGCTTTTACTATAAAGCTCTTCTTCTATAAGGGATATAGATTCTATACTTACTAGCCCCTAAATAAGACTCTTCTTAGGGGTATACTATTTTCTAACTTTAGACTCTTAGGGCGCCTAGCACTAGTCTAGTATAACCTAGACTTAGGTGGTATTAGTAGATATAGTATCTAAGCTGTAGAATTTTAAACTATAGGGGACGTAGAATATAACACGGTAACCTAGGTGTAGGATCTCTATAGTAAAGCTGAACAGAAATAACGTGAAGGACTAGGACTAGAACGGCGAGGTTGATTTAGGCAGTTGACTCTTATATATTAACTACTATAATAAAAGTACAGTCTGTATTAATAATAATACTTATATTTAGATTTAGATACCTTAGTATAATTTCTAGTACGAGATAAATCTATTAGTTTAGTAGTAGGAATAGGTATCTATAAAGTCGTAGAGGCCGGACGGAACGGTATAAATAGGACGGTAGGACTAGGAGACCTGGGACGGAACGGAGTATTATTAACCGCCCTAGATAGTTGTCTAAGGGGTGCTTAGAATTGATACAGACGGTTATTAAGATCTTATAAATACTTTATAAAGTCCTTAAATTCTTAGGATAGTAGTAGACTTAAAATAAGTAGTAAGCGTAATTTCTATAAGATATTTTACTCTAGTAAGACGACTAGAGCACCTTCTAGGTAGTCCGCCTCTAAATATAGACGTTGAAATTCTGCGAGAAAGGTGCTAAACTCTTAATTCTTTTAGCGTAATTAGAAGAGTTTTACTTATATATTTATAATGCGGTCTAGATCACTAAATGCTATCTCTAAGGTGTTTAAAATATCTTTATAGTCTCTAAGTATAGTAATACCCTTCTTTAGATAGGGTAAAATCTAACTATAAGCTATCCTAGTAAGTCGGCTATAGATATAAACTATACGCTATTATAGTGTAGTATACTAGTCTAAATTTACTACTATCTTATTATAAATCTAGCTCTTAAATCGTTTAAAGTCCTAATAATCCCTTATAAATTCTACTAGGTTAGGAAGGCGTTCTAAAAGTGTGACCCTAATAGGCTTGTCCTAGATAGGTACCTAGGATTATTAGGTTATAGATTAGGTAGAGGTAGTAGAAGGTATCTATAAAATTAGCTGTGAGGCTTAGAGTTGTTCTTGGAGATTCTGGATATCGGCTTAGAGTCAGATATTATATTTATAATAGGTTTAATTATTGACTTATAATTGGTGGGTTTATTCACGTAGGTTTTAGACGTCTATTTAGAGTTAACTATTCTATATAGAGACTTTAATAGATAGGGAGCGGAGCGTCGTAATAATTATCTAGAGGTTCTTAGGGTTGTTTTAAAATATAGAAGTGAATATTTCCGGCTTAGTAGAATATTATAAAATTAGATTTAAAAGTATAGTTGCTATAGCGAAGCTACGGTAGATAGATAGGTCCTAGGACCTAGTATCTATCTAGGGTAGTAGAGTGAGGGACGCTTTATAATATCAAGGCTGGTGGCTAGGTAGCCTAGTAACCTAGACTAGAATATAAAGTAGATATAGAGACTATAGATTATCTGTAGGTAATACCTAGCTAGATAGATAAGACGAAGCGTAGAGAGAGGAAGCTAGAATACACGAGTTAGAGGGAAAACCCCTTATAAGCTTCTGGCCCTCAGCCTAATAATAATCTAGATCCTAAACTCCTAGCCCTAATATCAGATTATAATATAGTCCTCTTTACTAGTAGAGTAAGTTCTATAACTATAATTAGTATAGATAGGACTTGTATTTAGAGCCGGAACTTATATAAGGTATATTAGACTTAGTGTAGTATATACCTTATAGTATTATCCTAAATAGCATAGAGCGTTTAGTAGAGGGTAATAAATTAACGTTTAAGAAGTAGTCAGCTATTTCTATAGCTATAATAGTATAATATTATAATAAGGTTACTACTATAAATAAGATTATAGCTATAGTAATAAATATAGAAGTTTATATTTACTAATACTACAAAGACTACTAAAAGAACTACTAGAAAGCTATTATACTAGAGTACCACTATTATAAAAGTACTAGTTATTTATTAATATAGGTAGTATTAAGAAATATATATAGTATATATAGTATTTTATCAATATTAAAACTTAAAGATCGAGTTTTATAGTAAAATACCCACCTATATTTAGGTTCTAAGCTTTACTAGAACTAATAAGCAGATATATAGTCTTTTATTAATTTATATTACTATAGCTATACGCCTGCACTTATAGCTATTATTAGCACACTATATATTTTTAAAATATACTAGGACTATAGTATCTAGAACTAAAAAACCTTAACTATAGACTAAGAGGGTTATTAGTCTAATTAATAGAAAGTGTCTATCCTATAGAGCTACGTATATATTAATAGTAATTCTTAGTACTTCCTATATACTCTACCTAAAACCTAGTAGGTTATTAGGACCTAGTAACTACTAGAAAGTCTACTAGGATTATTTCTCTCTCTATCCTAATATTCTTTTTATAGTAAAGTAAACTTAAGCTCTTTATTTAATGTAGATTAATTAACTTGTAAAGTAAAAGAATACTAAATAATAAAGTAATAGAATGAAGCTATTATAGAGAAGGCCGCTAGAGAGAAATCCTTTTCTAAGTATTAATTATTTAGTCTAACTTTTTTATACTAAAATAGATTTAAAAAATTCCTAATTAATAATAGTGTTTATTATTACTATTAGTAGTGACAATTATAAGTATTATAATAGTAATAGATTATTTATCGTTATTATATAGCCTCTATTATTACTATTTAAACTTAGTAAGAGTTCTAGCCTTTAGTTTATTAAGAAAATAGTTTCTTCTTACTAATATTCTTAGTAGCTAGACTACTAGCTCGTTATTTATCTTAAGCGTAATATATATACTAAATACTCCTTACTCTTTAGCCTTAAATACCTATTTATTAATTACGCTTTCTTCTAATTAATTTTAATTCTATAGCTTATATTTAAATACCTTTTAATATTACTATAATAGAATCTATAGACTATAGAACTTAGAAATGCGCCTTCTAGTAGTCTTTCTAGTAGTACTAAGTATTAGGTACTTTACTATAATATAATCGCGATAGACCTTAGCAAAATAGATACCTCTTTAGCTAAAAGTATAATACAATAAAAGTAGAAACTAATACTTTAAAAGTTTCTTCCTAGGGTTCTAGGAAGCTAGAGTTATATATAAAGAAGTTAGCGTTAAAGATAGAGGTTAGAAAAGTATCAGTAGATAAATTAGTGTTTAGGTTTTTAGTCTAACTTTTTTATACTAATTTAGACTTAAAGAATTTATAATTACTAATAATATTTACTATTATTATTAAAATAGTAATCACTAATATAGAGTGCTAATTCTCTATTATCATTACTCTTATATCTATACTTACTATTTAGAAAATTTTAAATTTCTAGCTCTCAATTTTTCTTTAAAATAATTTAGATTTCTAAACTTTAATTAGTAGCTAGTATCTTTCCTAGTAAAGGCTTTCCTTATTTAGAGCGTACCCTCTAGCCTAATATATTATACTAGCTTTATAGTATATACTATTATATATTAAATATAAGATTATAATTATTATAAGCACGCTATCTAGTAGTTATTCTAATAGACGACTTTCCCCTCTATAATAGTAATAACCTACTAACTAGGGAAAGTGCGCTTAGTAAATAAGATTCTTAGTAAGTAATACTACCTCTACCTACTATATAGATTCTTTAAACCCTTCCCTCTTAACTAAATAGATAACCTTTATAGAGATAGTAAATAGCTAGGCGTCCTACCCTACTATTAAAGCTTACTAGTAGCATTTTCTAATATTTAGCTAAACGTATTCTTTTTCTTATAGAGATTTCTTTATAGTAATAATCAGTATATATACTAATAGTATAGCTATTCTATAGTAATAAGTCTCTTATTACCACTATAACTATTAGTATTATTATTCTATTACTATATTTACTATTTAAGAAAGCTTTTTAAATAATAATTAAAATTTTATTCTAGAGTTTTAGCCGCCTACCTACAACTTTCTCTAGTAGGCTATATTATATTTAGCTTTTATAGCTATATATTAGCTATTTACTATTTCCTTAAAGCTTATCTTTATAAAGTAGGGTTATACTTAATATAATATTTGTAATCCTTCTAGAACTAACTTAATCCTTTTTAACTTCCTAGTAGTAGGTTATAAGTACTATAAATAGACTTTCTAGTAGTTTTTCTAGTAGTACTAGTACTAGTAAGTTAGCTCTAGTTTTTATAACTAATAATAATCTAGAGAGGCTATTAATATATAGTAGAAGATCCTATCTAATATTAAAGGTAGATATAATAAAAGAAGGTATAAGTTACTAAAACTATTATAGGAGTAATTAGCCTAGCCTATAGAAGGAGGAAGCTAGTAGAAAGACAATTTTTAGACCCCCTACCTAATTTTTAAAATTAGATTAAATGTAAAGAGTTAACTAATAAATAATATAAATATAAATATATTGTAGTTAGTAGCAATATAATAATAATATATAACCCTTTAGTATTACTTATTATACTTTATCTATAATATTATTATATTAATAAAGTATTTATTATTATTTAGAGTGTAAAAATTCTAAGCTCAAGCGTTTTCTTAAAATTTACTAGTTTTCTAAACTAGATTGGTTTATTATTATACTAGTACTATTATAGCGGTCGTCTATTGATCTAGGCTCTATTATTACTTATATCCTAATATATTAAATAGACTTCTTAAACTATCTCTAATATAAGATACCACTAAAGATATAACCTACTATTAAGCAAAGCTTCTTTACTTATAGATAATAATATATAGCTTAGGTATAGTATTAAGGCTTTAAAGGCGCCTACTAGTCGATCTATACTATTACTAACGCTATAGGCAAGTAACTAGATTTAAGTATCGTGAAGTTAAAGTTAGGTTATAATAGAAAGCCTACTAAAAGACTACTAGAAATCTAGTAAGCCTTCTAGTGTATAGTAATATACCCTATAGTAAGAGTATTATTTAACTCTAGTAGTCTATTTGCTATAAAGTTCTAGGACCTTATACTACTATATTACTATTAGAAAGTTTTAGGTAATCTAGTAGATAACCCGGTACCTACTAGGTCTTACCTAGTGGGTTCTCGACACTCCTATACCTACCTAAAACCTAACCCTTTACCTAGTAGGGCGGGTAACTACTAGATAATACCTAACCTATAGTAAGATCTATCTCTAGAAGGTTAGGAATCTATTAGGTCTATATATATTAAGGTAGGCCCTACTTAGGGGTATACGCCTTTAGGTAATTAGGGCTAATATAGGTCTATTAGGGCCTAATAGATGCTAGTAGGTCTTTATCCTATAATAGAGCTTCCCTTCTTAGGAGCTTGCGTCCTTAAGAGCTTTTTTTATCCTTAACTCTTTTATAATACCCCTTTTACTTTACTTCTACTTATATAATCTACCCTACTTTATCTAGCCTATATCCTTTATATTACCTATTAGTAATATTACCTAGGTATAGCTATTATACTAGAATTAGCTAGTATAAGGTTAGAATTATATATAAAAGCGTCGTAAATAGCCTTATTACTTCCTTTATTTATCTTTAAATATTATTATATATCTTTATATTAAAATATAGGAGATTATAGGGCGTTATAGCCTTAGTAATTATTATTTATTATGATTTATTATGTTTAGATTACCTAGGGTCATAATATAATTAAAAAGTATATCTTTACCCTTAAACCTTTTATCTCTTAATATATTATACCTATCTACTATCTATATATCTTTATTACTATAGTCTTTTATCTCTTAAACTTATAGCTTTATTCTCTTTATTCTTACCTATTACTATAATAGTTACTCGCCTTCGTGCTTTTATTAGTATTAATATTAGTCTTTTATTACTTTATAAGTTACTTTATTATCTTTATTATAGCACCTTATAACTATATACTTAAGCGCTCTACTAAAGGTTTAGTTCTTTATTATAATCCTTATATATACTATATTAAGTATATTAAGGCTCTCTCTATTAAGAAGATAATCCCTAAATACTAGTTTCTACTAGGTCTAAAGGCTAATAATAAGTAGTTTAAGTATTATTAGTGTATTACCTTATAGTTAGACTACTATTAAGTAAATTTAGCCCTTTATAATGTATTCTTCCTATACTAATACTTTTTAGGCTCCTAAGAAGTTAAAGACTAAGTTAAAGGTAGTTATAGACGCTATAAATATCTATAATATAGCTAATCCTATAAGTATTACTAAAGTTAAGGCTCTATAGAAGGCTAGCTTAGACTTTAAGAGCAAACTCTAAGAGGTAAGTCCTTTATATTTCTAATATAACTTATCCTAACTATTTTTACTATAGGAGTTTCTAACTAAGAAGGGTTTTCTTATCTTCTACCTTAGTTAGGAGATACCTAAGTATAATAGTAGTAAATTTAAGATCCCTATATATTAAAGACTTAAGTGTACTTAATAGGAGATTACTAACCTTACTAGTAAGAACGCTATTAGGTTAAGTCCTTATTGTTATAAGACTAGTTCTAGTTATAACCTGCCTATATCTTAGACACCCTCTTATAGTCTTTAATAACCTATATCCCTATTACTAATAGCGAGTTACTAACTTATACTCGTAATAGTCCTACTAACTATACTAACTATATACTAGAATATAGCGAGGTTCTTTATAATATTTAGGATAGTATTAATAATCTATAAAAGGATATAGCTACTCTATACTAGTAGAAGAGTAGGAGTAGCACTAAGGCTAAAGATAGTACTAGTACTGAGGATATTATATCTTAGATAGAGATAATAGAGGGGCGTATAGATACTATTATTACTACCTTAGATTAGATTAAGACTATAATAGCCGTAATTAGAGACAGGGAGTCTAATAATAAGGCCTTGCCTATAGAGTAATACTTTAAATATCTTTACTATTATTCTTCCTTAGTAAGCATTCTAGTATACTAGTTATACCTTTTAGCTATACTAAGATAATACCCCTAGGGCCTTTTAGCTACTAAAGGCCTAATATAGGTATAAACTAATATTACTATACCTTCTAATATTATTTATAATACTATAAGTTTAGAATTTTATATTTATTCCCTTAGCTACTTATATAGCCTACTACACCCTTACTTCTACTATATAGATGTATTTTCTAGCGTTTTCTTTCCTATAAGTAATAATTACTTCTTATATATATCTATTATAGATTTACTAATATATACTATAGACTCCTATATATTATCTACCTTAGTATAGCCCTTCTATCTTATCTTATATAGATATATACTATCCTCTTTAATTCTTTCTTCTATAATCCTCTTAACTTTAAATATATCCTTATCTTATAAGACTATCTCTATAGAAGTAGCCGCTCTATAGCCCTTAAATTAGTTAAAGTAGTATAGTTTAAGGAGGGAAATATAGAAGATATTATGGATTTAGAGGTTCTTAGAGAGGTTAAGGCAGTATACCTAATTATTAATTATATCTTTAATAGTATATAGACTATATTATTTATAGTCTAACTTCTTCTTAGGCTAAGTTAACCTAATATTCTTAGTAGAGAGCTAGACCTTATCTCCTACTATAAACCTAGCTAACCTTTAGCCCTTATTATACTATTTAGCCTAGTACTCCTAGGCTAACTTTAGTTTCTCTCTTAATATTCTTTAGAGTATAAGTATCCTTTCTATAAGCTCTTTTACTAACTCTAAGAAGCCTAATTATAGCTTAAGGGCCTTTTTTCCCCTCTAGGGGTATTATCCTATATTAGTATAGAAGGGCAATATATCTATAGAGGCCTATTTAGAGTTATTATATATAAATTTAGTAGTATAGAGGAGCTTAGCCTAGTTATCCTACTTATAGTTATAGTATACTTATAAGTACTATTCTATTATTTAGTTTTACTATTTAGTTTATCTATCTATCTATAGATAGAATATAGTGCTTAGCTTATAGTATATACTAAGGCTATAATATAGGGAGCTCTAGAACTTAGCTATAAAAATTAGTCCTCTATCTAATACTATTATCCTTAGGGCTCTATAAAGCTAAAAGATCTCTCTTATAAAGATATCTATAAGTCCCTCTAAGGTTATTATAGTCTTAACTAGTATATAGTATACTATTTTTATAAACCTATCTATAATAATATAGATAGAGTTATATACTAATCTGAGAAACTTACTAGGTAGTAAACTAGTTATAAAATCTATTAATAGGTCCTCCTATAGTTTTATTAGTACTAGTTCTATATTTAGGAGGCTATATAGTATATACCTTAGGGCCTTAATATGCCTATAGATTTTGTATATATAGATATAGTCCTTAATATACTCTTTAAGTTTAGGCTAGTAAAATATTTATTATACCTACTCTAGGGTTCTATTATATCTAAAGTGTCCTAATAGGGGGTTATTATAACCTCAACCTAATACCTCGAGTCTAATAGTACCTATAGATATATATAGTTTCCTAAGATAGTACAAAACCCTATTAATAAGCTCTTAAAGTTCCTTTAGAGCTACCTAGTCTCTTTAGTTATATCTCTAGTATAGAGTTAATCTCTTACTAAAAGGCTAGGGGGTAGCTAGCCTCCCTTAGATATATTTAGTAAGTAGATCTCCTACTTAGGTATTCTTAATCCTTTAGAGAAGAGAATTATGCTCTATTTCTACTATTTCTATATTAGCTACTACTATCCTAGCCTAATAATATAAAGGTACGAGGCGTTATACACTGCTAGTACTAGTAGGTTTATATACTCCTATAGTTGCCCTAAGTAGTTCTTAACTATCTATTTCTAGGGTTCTACCTACTAAAAGCTAGTATTAGAGATATTATAGGACTATACTCTATATAAAATCCTAGTTAGGAGGTCCTATTTAGATATTATCCCTATAATCTAAACGCTATAATAGGGCGTCTACTAGATTTAACTTCTCCTATCTATATAGGATATAAAAATTAATCTACTAAGAGGTCTACTTAATAGTATACGCCTGTCAGGAGAAACACCCAGACATTTAGTTAATAGGGTTAGATTAAACAAAGCTATTAAAAGGTGACGAAAAGGAAGCTATTGAGGTGGATTTAGGATATAAACACATGCTGCTGGAACATTATTCTTCCGCTCTAACAGCCTTACCCTCTATTCCTATCTATCTGGCTCTACTTTCACTAATTCGTCAATAGATCTATCGATATTTATCACACTATCCCCCTCCTATTAAGCTTCGTCTATGAAGCTTGTTTTAACGTCAGGCTTGCCTTCTTAGGGTATCGTTGGTGGAATTCGTTAAGGATATCTTAGGTATTTATGAAGTTTACCGCTAGATACCATGTAGGATCGGGTGGGTGATCTACCCAACTGGCGTGGTATTAGAGCTTTCCGCGGCTAATACGGCTGTTAATAATATCGTCAACCTCCTATTCAGACTTATTATTAATAATAATTAGTGGGGCGGGAACGGGGATCTGCCTAGGGATTAGGTCGTCTGCCGCCGGCCTTAGTAGGCTAGTATAGAATTAGTTATCGATGTGTATACTAGTTGGTAGATCGAGTTTATAATCGCTGGTACCAATGAGGCGTCTGATGCGGAATGGTCCTTCTTGTTTATGATCTAGCTTCTTTAAAGGCCTCTAGGTCTTGACGTTCTTGGTCAATAACTATACTAGGTCTCCCACCTAGTAGGCTGGTGCTGGTATGCGGTGTTAGTCGGCGAAGTGTTCTTAGCATTTCTAGGCTAGTAGTATCTGCTATCTAACTTCTTCGGTAATAGACGACATCTTTTGCGCTAGTACTAGGCTTCTTTAAGTACTAAGTTATTCCTGTGCCGTCTGGTTAGGATTCTAGGCGCTAAGATCAAAGCTCATTCGTGGGTGGTACCTATAATTAGTAAAGAAGGGTGTTGTTCTCGTGCTGGCCAATTTAGAGTTATTAGCGGTAAACTCGGCTATTAGTAGCTAATTAGCCTAGTTATCTTGCTAGTAGGCGATGTAGGCGCGAAGGTATTGTTCTATACCCGCATTAGCGTTCTTGGTCTAGCCGTCTATCTCTAGGTAATAGGCTGTTGACAGGTGAGCGTCTATTCTAAATATACAGCAGAGCGTTTTCTAAATAAGAGAGATAAATTATAGCCCTTAATCCGATACTATTAATTAGGGTAAGCTATAGATCTTCCAGACGTTGTTGATCAGCATATATACCAGTGCTTCAGCGGATATACCACCTTCTTAATCAGTTAAACAAGTAATATAGTATCTTATCTTGGTCAAACGGTCTATAACGACGCATATAGCATTGTTACCCCGGCTTTCAGGTAGTCCTATGACGAAATCTAGTGATAGATCTGCCTAAGCGCGCTTGGGTATCGGCAGCGGCTTAAGTGCTCCCTGGTACTGGGAGCGGGACGGCTTGATTCGCTGGTATATATGGCAGTTCCTAATGAATCGTTTAATACTAACATCCATCCGCGGCTAATAGAAAAGGTAGCTAGCCAATTCGAGTGTCTTGGCGACTCCTAGGTGCCTGGCAGCGGGTTATTTATAATAGTCCTGGATTATACGTAGATAGAGGCTAGTACTTTCTAGGATTAGGTGTCTCTCTCTATACTATATAACGTTGTTCTCAACATGGTACTCTGATAGGCTAATCTTCCTTAACTAGTAGATGCTGTCTTCTAGCTGTTTTCAGATTTCTTAGCATAATAGATCGTCTTTTTAGGCTTAGATGATCTACTAGAGCAATAGAAGCGGGGGATCGACAGCATCCTAGGGATCAGGCGCGTCTATAGCGTCTAACATAGCAAGCTATAGTTCTTTTTAAATAAGTAGATTAAGATTAGCTGGTTTAAGTACTATTTGCCGCTAGAAGCGTTGCCGTTCGTTATTATCGTGCTTAGAACGGTCTCCTACTCGGTGGGTAAGTGCGTTAGCCTTCCTATTTTAACTACTAGGGCGGTATATAATAATAAAGTTGTATCGAAATAGAAATTCTGCCTAGCGTACCTGGTAATAGGAAAGAGTCTTTATTATTATAAAGTACTTAAGGCTTTTATAGTCAGTGAGGACTTTAATAGGAACCCCTGTAGATTCGAGTTTAGGGCGCTATTCTTCAAACGCTCGGATTATAGCTAGAAGTTCTTTATTATAGATTTCGTAATTGCACTTAGCCGGGAGCATCCGCTTTAAGAAGAAGGCTATAGGGTATAGGACGCCGTTATTATTGTATTAGGAGAGTATACTACTAGTAATATAATCTGAGGCATCTAGTTCCAGCACGCTTTGCTTGTTGGGATTAAAATAGGCTAGTACTGGTGCCTCGGTAATACGTTTCTTTAACTCATTAAAAGCAGCTTAGTAAGCGGCGTCCTATTTAAACAGTTTGTCTTTCTAGGTAAGGTTGTTTAACGGTTTTATAATATAGGAGAAGTTCTTAATAAATTGTCGGTAGAAGCTGCAGAATCTAATAAATCCCTAGACGTGTTTAAGGTTCTAGGGTACTACCCAATTGACAATTATAGTAATCTTTGCAGGGTCTATACAGATACCTTTTGTGGTAATAATTAATCCTAGGTACCTGGTTTTGGTAACCCTAAATTCGCATTTATCCAGATCGACTTATAGGCTATTTTCCTATAGGCGCTATAACACCTTCTTGACGTGCTTATTATATTCCTTAGGCCGTTCTGAGTAGATAAGTATATCGTCTATATATACCATAGCAAAGTCGTTAAGGTAGTCAAAAAGGATATCGTTTATAAAGTGCTGATATATAGCCAGGCCATTGGTTAGACCGAACGGTATCACTAAGTATTTATACGATCTAAATCGAGTTCGAAACGTCGTTAGGTCTTCGTCTTCTGGTGTAGCTATACAAATTCGGTGGAAGGCCTATCTTATATCTAGCTTGGTAAAGATCTTCGCTTTGGACAATTGGGCTAGTGTTTCATTGATTAATAGGAGGGGGTATCTGTCTTTCTTCGTGATGGCATTCAGCTTCTAGTAATTAATATAGAAGCGTAGCTAGCCGTTAGCCTTCTTAATAAACAGTATAGGAGACGCTATAGGCGCCGAGCTGGCGGTAATAAAGCCCTTATTTAAATTGTTTTCTAAATACTTCTTAAC
>JAGFMK010000630.1:0-13073 GCA_021030975.1 Lichenothelia convexa | reverse complement strand
GTAACGGTGTTGTTGAGGAGCAAGAGGCTGGCAAGGAGCTCTCGATTCGTCAGCAGAGAGACTATAAACGACGTCTTAAGGCCTAGAAGCTATCCCATGCTGAGAAGGAGATCAAAACGGCGCTACTTAAGAAGATACTTCGAGATAATAGACAGGACTCTAATGACGAGGATTTCACTGACACCGACGGTGATGGCGGTGACCTAGAGGTACAGGTTTCCGACAGAGAGTATAAAACAACTAATTCTAAGCTTCCGCCGCCGTGGAAGTCATCAGAACGTCGTCGTCACCTAAATATTAGCACTAAAGGTGTTAATAAAGAGCGGTCTTTAGAGCAGTAACAATCTAGTAATAGGGCTTTACCCTCTACGTCTCCGACCTTAACACTAATTAGAGGCACTCGCTTCAGCGGCCCGCCTACGGAAAGGCTTAATTGAGGATGTCACGTGTATAGAAACCCTATACCTCCGCTAAATACTTGTAGTCAGTCAAAATCAATAACTTCTTTAGTATTAATAACAGCATTAAATTCAGGGCAATTAGGGCCAGTATATCAGCAGAATAGTGAGACTACACCTTCTCTAGGTAGCGATAAGGAATTCCCTGACGAATTTGCTGGATTTTCGCCTGAACCATCGCGATCTATAACACCTCCGATTTATAACGACTCGCCTCTCTTTATAGACCGCTATCTTAGCGACGATAACCTCTTTAAACCCACTACCGCTGATCTTAAGCTATAAAGAACAATTCAGCAAGATGAGAAAGAGTTAAGGCTATATAAACAGCAGCTAGAGCAACTTGCTCAGGTGGTAGTTTTCAATAAGAAGAAGGCTAATTAGGCTGACCTTACTGAGTTAGAATAGGGCGACGATCCTATCTATCCGCTGGATTATGTCTATCTAAGATCACTAGAAGAAGTCTTTATAGAGCCTAGGATTGCTATAAGTTCCTTCTCGATGATAGAAGACGTTAAGGAGACGCTACGTCAGCATAAACTTCGCTATTAGCCTTATATAGAAGTAGATACCTAGATTAATTACCTCTACCTTAGAGACTTCCCTAGTAGACGGCGGCTAGTAAACTACAATCCTGCGGAAGATTATACCTTTATTGAATAAGAGATCGAACGTCGCTGCAGCAAGATTTATTAGAGTGGTGGCAATCCCTATCTAGACGACTCTCTTATTAATAATTATATCGCTGTAGTAGAAAGGCTATCTAACTATCTATAGATAGATGAGGAAGATCAGGGCGATCAGCAGTGTGCTTCTTCCTCTCCCACAGAGCTTTTATATTATAAAGAATTAGACGACGAAGAAGCAGCAGCGGCCGCTCTGGTGCCAGCGCCAGCGGTAATACAGACATCGAAAAGAGGATAGATATTAAAGGAGAAGAGGTATAACAATGATGACGGTTATACATCACTAATTAAGAAGTAGTAATAGTAAGGGAAAGCGTGATTTACAGCACTTATATAGCTTTAATAATTAATACTTCCGCCTCAGTGTAGTGGCGAATATTATAACTTTCTTAGCATTATATCCACCTCGCTAAATCGGTATATACAAGCCATATTGTACACCTTTAGCGTTCACCACCTCCTTAGCAAGGGACTAGCGTTACGCCACCCTCCTTATCCTATAAGAATAGCCGAATTAGGTAGGTTAAGGGTAGGTTGAGGCCGCTGATCGTGGGTTGAGGCTATTCAATCTATTTAAGGTGGATATCGTCAATATTAGTAAAAGGTAGGTGGATCGGGTTATTTACCGTTTCTTTTACTGAGAATATCTCTGGTGTTGTTGGTTTAGATGGTGTGTTGGTTTTCCTTGTCGCCTTTATTATTTTTAGGAACTTAGGTTTCTGTATTATTGATATCGAAGCCGGTCTCACAATGGCGCAATGAGCCAGCCTGGTCATATAAAGGCCTGGATAGCTTTTATCGCTTCACCGCGAGCGGCTGCTCCGGCGAGATACTCGGCCACGGACTGTCATATTTAAGACAATTGCAAGTCTAGGAACGCTTCGGCCTTATATGTGTTAATAATAGTAGAGCTCTAGTGTTAGCGTCCGCGTTATAGATTTCTATATAGAGCGCTATACTATCTACTTTTGCGATTATTTTTGAGGAAGTCTGTCCGGCGGAGTGGTGCGCTTAACTGTCTGCAACACAGTCGAGACTTTTAGCCTATTTATTGGTTTGCAAGCCGTTCCCTTGGGTATAGAGGCTAGATTGACTTCCAATTATACGGCGCGTAACTTCTTCTATTAGAGGTAGGTTATCTTTAGAGTCCGAGACGTAGTCAATCGTTATCGGGTTGTCTATAAAGGTCAGATATAGCATATACATCAGGTAGAAGCATATAGATTTACCTCGAGTGCCCTTGCTAAATACACGCTCATCCTGGTCCTTAATAGTATTCTTATCGCTTAGAAGTCCGAAAGAATAGTTATAGTAGCACTAATCGGTCTTATATTCAATGTGCCTGCCTGAACCGTGCAAGTTACCAAGACCGCTATCTGCATATAATACATATTAGCTTAACATGCTAGAGAAAGAGGCTACTTCCTTTAACTAGGTGTAAGTATACCTAAATCTAGCAAACTGAGATATGTGGGTATCTTGGTCGTAGAGGTCAGAATGCCATTATCCCTAGGATCTGCCGTTAACGTTTACTTAGCCTCCAGAATCTTATCAATTCCGGATCGTTTGTAAGGTATAGCCGGCAAATTTCTGTGAGCAAAAAGTCCAGCAGACTTTCGGGTTTCCTGGGGGATGTGAGGCACACCCATTCTAACGAGCATTAAGGGGGTAGTAAAACTATAAACTGTTAGGTTACTATTGGCGTGAAGAGATATAGAGGGCAGATGACTTTCTTATAAGTCCTTCTAAGTTTTCTCGGTCACTAAAATTATAATCTGACCGACGTTACGATATCTATAGGTAAGGCAAAGCGAGACGCTGCCGTACAAACTTCTTAGAATCATGGCATTAATAGGACGAGAACGCTCGAAGCCTCGTTCTGTTTACAGAGTGAGACATCTATATTAATACAAGAAGTAGCTTAAGACGCTTGAAATACAGGAAGAGTTTTGATGAGTTATAAGCTTTGCAGAACCGTCAGCCTTTAGAGGCTTAGAAGTGTGTAGTTAGTGTTTTCAAAGCCTGTAATAATAGGACGAGGAGGCCTGAGTGTTTCGGTAAAACACAGCAGTCCTTACAAGGATCTATTCTTGGTCCTTATACTAAGCGTATAGATCGATCGTGGAACGTGATGATGCCAAGACGCACGTCGATAGGACGGGGGCGTAAGACTTCTAAAGAAAGGTGAAGTAATCCTATAATAGAAGAGCTATTTATAGCACCTGTGGATTACACAGCATATATAGACGGTATAATACTATATATTTCGAGAGGCCTTCCATGGCAGATATAGATTCTATATAAGGCAGCATCGCGCCGAAGTTATTTATGGTATCTGAACGAGTTTGCCACGCAGCAGCACCGTGGTCGGTACAGAATCTATTGGATGAGATAATTGATAATTCTCCTTCCTCAATGCACTAACCTTATCTAGAGGCACGTCAATAGGATAGCTTCTTATAGTGACTGTAGCGGCAGACAATACATATATAGAGAGTCCTCTACTCCGAATTTTCTCATCTCATTCAGTAATAATAGTTTTTTAATCTTCACTGCCGTACCAGCTCATAATGTCTGAAAAGATTATAATCCCCTATATCCTCTAGGAGTCTCCTCACAGAGTCGTTAACACGTATTAACGTCTTTATAGCTTTAAAGTAGAAACTTAAGTTAATCTTAGCCCTGAGATTGCTCGTTGTTATTCCTCTCTAGCAGAGTCTCAGAGTCCTACCTCTGAGTTTACCACCAACCAGCGGATCTCGGCCTCTATAGTGCCTTCTACTCCGACTATTCTATACTTATCGAGAACGGCATCTCTATATCTATCTGATCACTGCCTATGTGTTTATAACTAGGGGACGATTGGAGAGGAAGTTCTATATTCACGCTATAATAATGAGATACCTCTAAGTAGGAATCCCTAGAGCGTGTGCTAAGATTTATTGTACAGGTTGTGGAAAGAATAAAGCTAATATCTGGTATCCAGGACATGAAGTTGAAGCTTATCCCCGCGATTGGGACTGGCAAGTCGATAAACTAGAGGGCATAAGGTTCCGAGATGGTGTTTGCGAAGTCCAAGTTGAATGGAAGCCAGCTACTATAAGTCTTAAAGAATTCGAGTATATACAATCCTTCTAGCATGTGATAGTCGTGGTGGAGGGCACTGAGGGGCGGATGGTTGTCGACCGGTATTCCACTTAGAAGAACATTCGCGACATGCCGAATGCCATAATCACTGAGCTGATCCAGCGGCTTGACATAGCATTTGCAGGATTGCTCCAATAGCAAGCGGGAAGCTAAGTTGCTCTATATTCACCGGCCGTTAGTACAGCTAATGCCTTTTATATATAGCTGCTTTCATTTGATTTTGCTAGGTATTGCAAGTCCTCTTGTTTAATTTATAACTATATCAATGTCTTTTATCGTTGATTCTTTCTTACTAGACTGTTGATTAATCTATCGAAGATAACATATTATTTATCTAAGAATCAATTTTCATCTGCGAAACCCTATTCCTAGAGCCAATCTCCGTGCGGAAGATTTCAAAGCAAACTTCGAGATCAAAGTCGCAAGTCAATTTCGCGCTGCCTGCGCTTACGGCGGCCCTACCTTATGACCGTGATCTAAGGTCTTTTTCTAAGGGGCTTATTTCTCTCGTATAAACGCTGCGATTTTATAGAGTTAATCACCGACTATATCTGCAGTAGAGTTGCAGTTATATAGCATTCCACTTATGAAGGTCACTAATCCTCACTCTCTCCCTCTCCTTCCTGTCTCAATGCTATAATATAAGCTATAGCATCGTAGTCACTATTGCTTGCTTCTAAGCTGGCAGTCACAGCTTGTACACTCAAGCGATATAAGCATGCCTATAAATAAGATTCCCTTTATTCTAGATAAGCTATAGTAGGCGAGGTTAATAAGACTGCGTCTCTCTTATAAGTATATTCCTAATATACACCTGTGGTAGGATGAGTCGTCCGTCTAAAAGGTGATTACAAAAGTCCTGGTGCTATAAGTTTCCTATAGGGGTTGTAAAAGCCCCTAGGCCAAGGGTTTAGGAGGGATAACTAGCGCTTACGCCCATAGGGCCTCTGCAGTCCCTAGGCGTCAACTTTACCACCAGGATTATAGATACCCAAGCGCTTAACTTTCCTACAGGAGCGTTAAATACCCTAAGGATAAGGGCACGCCCCGAGGATCAAGTATAACTGGAAGATAAAAGTTGCCTGGGGTTAGGAGTTGAGAATACCCTGAGGATAAGGCACGGCTCAGGGATTTAAGAATCCCTAAGGATTAAGAATACCCTAAGGATTGAGAATACCCTAAGGATTAAGGTCACCTCAAGGGTTGAAAATACCTATAAATAATACTTTGTCCCTAGCGGTTACACTTGCCCTGCGGGTTACCTATGCCCTGAGGTTATAGGATTCAATAGGGGATTCTTTTACCCCAAAGGAATTGGAACCCCTAGGGTCTCCATTCCCCTACGGGCATAGTTTCTTACGTGGGAGAATCTACCTTTAGGGCGTCTGCGATCCCTAAGGCTTAATACTTTACACTTGCCCTACGGGTTACCTATACCCTAAGGTTATAGTATCCTACAGGGGATTGTTTTCCCCTAGGGAACTAGAACCCTACAGTAGATTGTTTTTCCCTAAGGGAATTAGAACCCCTAAGGGTCTTTATTCCCCTAAAGGTATAGTTTCTAATCCCTGAGACTTAATCCTTCCGCGCGGATTGCGTAAGCCCGTGGGGAACAATGTCCCCCTAGGGCTTCTGTAAGCCCTAAGGGCCGTTTTTCCTGTAGCGCTTTTGTAGATGCACTATACCCACCGTAACATCATTGTTTGACGCATAGAGAGAAGTGGCTCCGGTCTACTAAAGTGAAGCGTAGATGAGTATACTGCACATAATAGTCACACCTTAATCCAAATCTTAGCTTCGCACCGTTCTAATCAGATTTACCTACCGGCGCTTTCCTAGAGGATGATAGTATCTTCCAAGTCTTATATTTAATTATACAGCTAGATCTACACCTATATCTATATTAGAACCTGTGTGTGCTCTATCTTAGCTATCCGCTTGTCGAATTATGTGCCAAACGTAATAATATCGTCGTTACTAGTGATGAATTGAAGAAGGCATCAATATCACGCTTGCAACCTTGTCGTTTACTTTGATGCGTCATCAAGTCTGAAATCGTACCTCACGCGGATGCCAAACTAGAATCCTCCTTGTACCAGTCTCAATCGACTCCGGGCAAATATTCGAAGGGACATTTTAGAAAACGTTACTAGATACCAGTTGCTTAATCCCCATAACAGAACGCAGGGCATGTCTTCTAAAGTGGATTCAACGGAATAAGCGTGCTCTAATAGCTAAGATAGCGGTTGGCAGCAGGATCCTGGTAAGGTTTGAGACTCCTAGCCATAAGGATAAAGACTCAGTAAGCGCGTTTTAAGTCAGCATTTAGCGGACAGTTCTATTCGGTCGTTATTTTTGGTTCAATCTACCGGACACTCCTGTTCACGAAACCATTATCATTACGCTCGTGGGCAGTCTATCCTATATGACCGTTTATAGGAGGGTATCCCAGCCTGTCAGCTGCTACTTTATAACCCTAGTTTATATTATGGAAGAGCGAGACTGCGCCATGCATCTCCAGGCATTTATCAATATAGGACGATCTTTCTCTTCCTCAAATCGGCACAGAGCTAGGAGTATAGCTATATCTAAGGACCCCTACGCGCTTGAGTTAGTGGCTCTCATTTGTTCTCGCTGCTACCCTTGTCCCCCATCCAGGGATAGATCCTGACGCTCTTTGCGCATCAGATGTCCAAGATGGGGCTCGATTAATTGGCACTCGCTATTGAAGTTCATGGTCTTCTACGCCGCGCCAAGTCCCCTTAATTTAGGTATATTGCCACGCACGGATGGCTCGAGCGTTAGAGTGGCTATTATATATATTATAGGTCTAAGGGATGTAAGGTCCCCAGCTCCACACAAGCTATTTGATCAATAAGAGCCCCGGAGTCCACAGGGTCCTATTAGCCACTAGGCAAGCGCCAGGGGCGAAGCGCACATCACGATTTTACTATTATAGTATTATTATAGTGTTACTAGGTGTCGAATAGCAACGAGCAGCCCTTTGTGTATCCTACAAACCGCATAATATATATATAGTAGGTATTCCCTGGGTGCGTGAATAGTCCCAGCTTCTCAAATCGTCACTTCACTAAGCGCCGCATTCGGCCAATAACTTTACGATATACGTCTTTTCCCTGTCCGTACATCCTAGGTAGCGAACTTGTTATTTAATTCACGAAATCCATCATTCGGCCGTTTATTGCGCTATACCAGATATGTTGCAAACTCCTAAGACAGAAAAGAATTCTGAAAAAGAACAACGACGCTCCGAACAGAACCGTGTAGCAGCGTAAGCATTATTCCCTTGGCCAGCACGGACGCTGTTCACTCTAACCACTTAATCGTAGTCGCAAGTCGCGCCAGAAACAGCACGAAAAACTTATACAGCTATAACAGCGTAATAAGAGCTATTAAGCTAAAACAGAGGGCCTCTATAGGGAGAACGCCGGCCTCCGGATTAAGAACGAGCGCCTCCGAAGCGAAAATGAGCGCCTTAAGTTGGAGATAGCCATGCTGCAATGCCATCCCGAATCATGCCACAGCGATAAGATTACAAATACCCCAGCCACTACCTAAGAGGATCGACTCAGGTTCAACAGAGATATACCAGCCGGTACATGGGATAGATTGCAATTAATAGCGCCTAGACCAACGCTGGATACAGTCACTGAGCCACATTTACCAGGCTCGTTTACTGGAGTAGAAACCTCGTCCGACACTGCAGAGCTCTCTTATGGTATAGGCTGGCGCTCTTATACTGAATCTTTTCTGATGACCTCTAGAGATGGTATCCCTCGTTGTCTGGCGATGATTCCCGAGCCGCCCACTATGTACAGACAGCATAACCAATAGCTTAAGGATTGGTGGCTATTAAGCATTCCACTAGCTAGTGATATAAAGTTTAATGAGCCGTGAAAGACGAAGGTTGGATCTTAGTCTACTTTGTTCTAAAACTTGTTTAAACACTGGCGACTTGATAAATTACCTTATGTGAGTTCTTGTTTATTTCTATTAGTAAGTTAACAGTTCGGTTGCCCTGAGTTTTATCTGTTCTCAACTGAATATCCGCTGCTTATACTACTAAGTTTACGTGGACTTCTATGCTAGGTCAGTACTTGTAAAACCCTTCTAAAAAAGAAAACCCCCTACCTTATGTAAGCGGCAACCTCTCTTCACGGTACAATATTTTGAACGGGACCTAAATTGGTGTTGGCTCTGATCGCACTTTGCTAAACGGCATCCGTTCGGACTAGAGTCAGGATATTTTTGTAGCCTCACGCCAGTAAATATGCCCTTAAGGGTTTCGTACAGGAAGTATATAGCGAGTTCTATTCCCTTATAACTGGTCTAATCTAGCAGTTCCGATTAAGTTTCAGAGGCATCGACTAGGGAGCTAGTCTAACCTCGGTTCGTTGGTATACCTCTAAAACAGGATTGTGTAAGGAGGATAGTACATTCACAACCTCTTGAGGGCTTATCTCTAGTTAGAGCAAAGAAACCTTTGCTGCGCTTAATGGCCAAATGTTCTTTAAGCCCACCTTAGGATGACTTCATAGGTCGATGACTACCACGTCAACCCTAGTTCATTTTATTAATCCATAATCCGGCAGCATCCTCTTGCTTCTACCTACCATGCCAAAGGTTATACTCCGCCTTATTCCATGCTTTCCGTTACGGAGACCGCCTCACAATGCCATACAGATCTCTTAATATCAAATAACTCTAGTAAAAGTAAGGATTTTCTTTGTTATCACCAACGCCCAACCACACCCGTCCGAAGGCTTATGACATTTACTACAATCAATGAGCTACTATTTAGCCCTGTGGCCTTTAAGATAAATTGTTCGCATCTCCCTCAGTAGTTTAATTAGGCCCTATTACTTTAGGTTATTAACAGCTCTGTGTCAACCAAATTTCTCAGTTAATCTATATTGCTCACTATAGGTATAACTGGAAATGGATCTACCGACGCGGATAAAGACGTATGGACTAGACTTCGCAATTTCTTACCGCTTAAAAGTTTTCCGTTATAACAAGCTGATTAATCTAAAGGCTGATAACAGTCGCGAATCTACATATAATAGTGACGAGTCTAGTAAGTGCATCCACTATCACATGAGTAACTCTGAGGCCTCTATCCCTCTAAAGATCTTAATTAGCTCCGCTTACATAACGTCTTTAGTGTGTGACCTCGAGTAGATATATAGAGGCAGCTGCTACTATTCAGAGTAGGCCGTGAGTGACTTCTATAATTTAATTGTGAACCCTATCTACGAACGATGATGTGAAAGATCACTCAATCTTGAACTAGTAGAACAAGCGGTGTACCCTAGCCGCATGATTCATAAAGTGGTTTAAGCCCTCTAGCTTCTCCGAGCAGTTAGGATGCCTACACTTAAATTCCTAATTAAATAGTCCCTACTTGATGTGGATTTTGAGATGCTTCTGGACGGTGCATTTCCGCGCAAATGGACGCAATCGTTCGGCCTTTAACAGCTGGTTATTACCTATATAGACAAGGTAGACTTGGTCCACAAACACCATCGGGTATAGGCTTTAAATAGCGTCATTGTTCTCACCTATATATACTGTAATCACCTACGTTTTGACTTAATCTTCCTAAATACCTGAGTTCTCGTTAGAGCCTGCATTAAGCGATCTTTGCCGTTTCTAAGCTCCGTCATTGCCGGAATCGGTTGAAATACGCTTTATGCCAAACGCGCCTTTGGCCTTAACAGGCTGACCATCTTTAAGTTGAATAGGAGCATTTTCTGTCGAGGCTTTATATCGTCGGCTTTCCTATCGGTGGCAGAGGTTAACAAGATTGTGAATGAATCTAGCCCAAAGCTCCATAGCGTGGGCCTCGTTAAGCTCGTCTAACGGTTGCGATAATAATCTTACAATAGTAGCGCGCTCGTAGAGTTTATATTATATAATTACTCGAGTGTTTTCCGGTGAAGCCGTTCCATTCAGCTGCCTATCTATCTTAATCATGTCGATGGAATTGTGAAAGTCTAGGATGGCTTGATCCAGTCGCTGTCTCTGTAATCTGTTCATCAGGTTGTTGATCTTATACTTAATCTCTTTATACTGAATGTATAGACGCGACCCCCTAGCAGCGTCAATAGGGTAATACCCTCGATTAGCGATCTCCTTCTTGTAAAGTTCTCGTTTTTCACGAAGCTTTATAAGCTTTAGGTGTATATTCAGCTGACGCTTCTGCTTCTTATTAAGCTCTATAGGCGCCCTCTCGTCTCGTGATAGTCCTATCTATATAATAGATCGCACAAGGAGATCTTGTGATGGAGTTCCAAAATAAATCGACTGGAAATCGCGCTTAATAAGATTAGGCATGTAAAACTGTTCATAAGTGCTACTGTGATGACCTATGGTCTGGTTGCGCTCCTCTAGAGTTAGAACGCCTAGTAGAGTTTCAGTCATTAATAGAAATAGATCTAAGGAGTGGAGATACTTTCAAAGGGAGGGAGCAGCTCCGGGGAAGACCTTACTGTTTATGTTTCTACTAGATGCCCGTTGAACCTAGTAAAGTTCAAGTAGATGTTCGAAACCGGCAAGACGACCTAACTACACAAAATAGTCGCGATATTTATAATATAGGAGAGCTTTGCTGTCGGATACCTGGATACCGTCAGGGGTTTTTTCAATGTTATAGAAGACAGGCTATTTTTCTATGTCCTCCTTGAATCGTAATCGAAGCACATCCTATTATAGCGGGATTTACAGATTAAAAATCTCTTTAGTAGAAGTAAACTTCCTTCTGAAAGTATTATCTACGAGGGCTATGCTCATGATATACGAAACAATATAGAAAGTAGGTATACTTTCAAGCCGAAATATGAACTTTTTTCTATTTCACGACTCGAGTCAGTGAATATATACTATTAGACAAGGTTACTGATTTTACTAACCGTCTACCTTTTCCCCCAGAATTCTTGATATATACTAAGTTCACTATTATAACGGTTGTGGTGCGGCTGGAATCCTTCACGTCTCGAACCTTTATTATTAAGATATAGTCGTACAATAGCGCTTTGTTGCTGCCCTTTGTACTGCTGCTTTCAATAAGTGCCCCTAGTCTTATAGTTATCGAGGCGCTAAGGAGGAGCAGTAATAATATCTCTACTTATAGCCGACTGTAGAGGGCCTTAGTATCCTCAGCCTAGTACGCACAAATTATAACGTAAAGGTCTTAGACGTACATGGCGAGCTTGTCCTTTTCTAAAGTGTCCAGTTTATATTTCGGCGTTAGATACGTAGGGATCCACTGCTAGCAGTCAGTAATTATCTTCCGGCAGAAAGGATATATAGGCTTATCTACGTCTCTAATATCAAGCTCTACTCCGTTATCTATACTGTGACCCGCCAGATCTATATATGCACAACTAAGCCGTTTCTAGTAAGCCTTGATTGAGCTCTCTTTCTTGATTCGGAATGATTTGACGCGCTATTTAAGGTATGTTTTGATTGTCTCCGCTTCGCATGCAGAAAGAGTTTTATTTAGATCGGCCTTGATCTTCTAACAGAAACTTGATCGAAATCATTAGCAGTGAAAACTAAATGAGGTTATGTCCTGCGTAAACTTGCTCTTGCCAATGCTCAACCTCTCTTCTAATGAGTTTTTTTGACCAGTCACTCCGTCTCAACTTGGCCCGTCCTAACCCCTTGTGATAAGCAATCCTCTTCAGTAGGTACTCGCCCTTAGGATCGGAATCTAACCCTACGTCTGAGTCCGAGTATAAGTCCGATCTAGAATCTGACTTTAAGAGAATTGCTGCCTCTAAGTCCGGGTCTACGTCTATAAAGGTCTCACTATTAGAGATATAAGTGATTCATGGACGTGGAGGCTTTATAATTTCATCTTCGATCGACTAAGCCCGTTAACGACGTGGCTAGGAGGGCATCTTGTTTGTTCGTCGTCCGGTACGGATTAGAGGCGCTGGAATAACTGCCATTAAGCCAGGAGAAGACTTGATTGACCTTTAGAATACCCCTCGCGGAAAAAGAATAACTAAAGGAGCGGTGAAATCTGTAATCAATGATAAGAAGCGAGAGTAAGGGGAAGAGTAGACGGGTAATGTTCCTTGAGAATATACGCTCCCTCAGTGAGAGAATTTAGATATACTAAAGAGCTTGCGCCAGGTAGAACGTGGGACGATAGGCAACTAGTCCTCTTAAATAGGGATAGCTACTGCTATGACCTATAGAGAGGCCACTAGGCTTTTACTTTGACCATCATCGTGCTTATCGTGCTCGTCGTGCTTATAGCTTCTTAGAAAAGCTGTCAACATCTCATTGGGCGCTCTTTATCTTTAGTTAGCACTTTCTAGCGGCTAGGATAACCCGTCACGGTAGGGATTAAAGGTAGAAGGCGAGTGGGATTTGGCTTAGGCGAGCGCCGCAGCCGTAGTGCTCAAGGTCTAGGGTCCCGGTTCTCTAGCGAAGGGTGACGGTGTAAATGCATCCTAAATCGGCCGCTAATGCTACCATTTCAGGACGCATTTTCACCGACTCCTAGATACTACTAGTTATTACTTCCTATTAATTTTCTATAAAAGGTGCCTACTATAGCTTTTAAAACTAGTATCTACGCTAATAATAAGGATTCTAGCGCTAGGGCTATAGATAATAGTTAATAATATAGGAGGCAAGGTAAATATAAGCTTAAGCCTATCTATTAACTTTTATTATTCTATCTTCTATATAAACTTAATATTTTTATAAAGGAGATAAAAAAGAGGTTTAGTAAGTAAACTAAAAT
>JAGFMK010000062.1:0-108022 GCA_021030975.1 Lichenothelia convexa | reverse complement strand
CTCGCGTACTCCCACCACGCCATTCCACTCCCACACCCCGACCGCTCTGGCCCAAGTTCAAAAACGAAGACACTCTACGAAATCGCCGCCGAGCGTCAAGCTCTTCTCTCCAAAACCCAAGCCCCGCCTCATACCTCCCTCTCTACCTCCTCCAGCAAATCCTCCCCAAAGCCCTCAGTAACCGGCCCAACCTCCGATCCCGACGAAGATGACTCCCTCAGTCCCCTCTTCCACTCCATCTTCCTCTCCCTCACCCTCTCCATGCTACACTTCACCCTCGACGTCCTCGTCTACCACCAATACCGCCAGTCCATCGAATGGGGCACCATCACCACTCGCACATTCACCACCCTTCCTATACTCTTCTTGCTCGTTTACGCAGTCTCATCAGCGCCAATAAAACCGCTTCTCAAGCAGATGCTGTTTCTCGTGATGGCGGTCGCGGCGGGGTGCTACTTGGTGCATTCGGGAAGTCAAGGGGGCTACTTTGCGGTCATGAAGCGCGCGCCGCCGGTGGGGACGCTGTGGGTTTGGAGTGTGGTGGAATTGGAAGTGTGGTGGGCGGTTGTTAGTGTGGTTATTGTGGGAGGGTTTTATTGGTTGGGCGGGTATACGATATTCTGAACACGCTCGCATTTGAACTATACGGGCTTTGCTGGATAGATCAAACGAATTCGTCTAGCAGATCCTTTCAGATGGCTTTTGCAAATACCTGAACAGTTACTGGAGCTGCCTTCGTCGAGCGTCAACAGCTATCTATGGGACACTATATCCTGATACGTTCCATACTGTACCTCGGAACCTTCTGACTGATCTTTCTCCCGATATCCCTAGCAGTTCTCTTTTGTGGCTTTCCGCTCTCGGCTCCACGCACCTTGGAAACATGCTGGTCCGCCACTTTCAGGCCCAACGGCAGAGTAGGATCAATATCAGCCTCAGCAAGGAAAATATCGTCGCCCTTCCCCTTACTAGAGGAGGAAATGCCGGACGCACTCTTTGGAAGGCGTGGGCCCTTGGCCATCTGAGCAAAACTAAGGAAATTCTCCAAAAGGCCCCGGAGGTAGATACACTCATGCATTGACTCGACAACCCAAGATGTCTCATCTTTAAGCAGGTTCATGAGTTGATGAACCCCTTCATCATAGCCACTGGATGCCCCTGCGAGCCAACCGTCCATCCCGATGGCGTCTAGTGTGCACCGCATCAAGGTGGCAATGACCGCGATGGCCGAGTTCATGCTGGATTCTGGCTGTGTGTCGTCTGACTCGGGTACGATATAGCACAGCAGCCATCCACCCTGTTCGACTGACCGGCGGAGTATTTGAATGAGGAAAAGGATGTCTTGCTGCGAAAGGTCGCTTCTAAGAGCTTCGACAATGCGGGACTCTGGAAACGAGTGCAATCTGATAAGTGCTCTTTGCAGTGATTGCGCCTTGAGGTCAAGACCATCATCGAGGGTGGCGAGAGCCAGTTCCAACTCGTATGATGCCTTTTCTTCTTCGTCTTTTACACTTGAGTCCACGTCGCCGTTGGTAAGCATTTTTTGATTCTTCGGAAGGTGATCAACTTCGATTGCCGACGCTTTTAGCAAACTTCGACACAAGAGCTTGATAGCTTGTACAATTTCGGACATCGCGAGGTATGGTGCTTGGTGCAAGACATTGTGAAGCAATCTAAGCTCTGGGTCGAAGTCGGCAAGAGATACAATAAAGTCACTGGGAGTAACGGCTGCACTGGCTCCGAACACTTCATGTGTCCCCTCACGGAGCGCTGCTTCCACCATTGCCGTAGACAAGTTCCCAGTTGCCAATAGCCACTGGAAAACGTTGGCCGGGAAAAAATCGAGCGCGATACAGGACGGAATCTCGCCTGTCGAATTCAGTGTGGTAAGCGATGTAAGGTCGTTGTCAGATGTGCGCCGAAAGATCCTGCTCAGGGCGTAGAGCGCTTTGCGTCGATCGACACCATGGGCGGACGGATTTACATTCGCAGAGAATTTCCACCTTGGAAGCCTAACTCCGCTGTTGTTGTCGCCCGCTTGGTGTTCGGGGTGGTTCTGGCTTTTACTGGGTTCGGCATCGCTTCCACTGTAACCATTGACCATAGCGTTTCCATGATTGTTTTTGTTGGATCCCTTGCTACTTTCTTGCATTCCGTCCACTTTGCTAGTCGTGGTTCCCTGTTTCTTGAGGGACGATTTGCCTTTAGTTAAAGATACGCCAACTGCCTTTCTGAAGAGTTCTTCGAAGCCATGAACATTACCTTGTGCCACCATAGCATCAAGGGCGCGGCGTTGATCCAGCCACTTCTGATTTCCCTCGGTTGACGCACCGAATACTCCGTCCACCATTTCAGATAAGGACTTATCAACGCTGAATGGAAGAGCTTTTGGATTATCGTCACCAGTCCCTTTAGCAAGAGCACCCAATAAGGTAGTAGGATTCCCTGTACGCTTGTTTGCATTCACAATGGAGCTCCAAACACGCAGAGTGAAAAGTCCTGCCTCAGCCGCGCCGACGACAATGTCCATTCCCGGGAGATATGTTAGAAGACTCAACGGGCCATGCAATGCCTGGTCTGGCAATCGTTTCCGCTTTCTGCCAGTACTCTCCTCAGTGGCCGGATCCAGGGGCACAGATGCCTGCAGAGAATTAAATATGGTGTCGTAAACTCCGCAAGAAGACGAGGATGCCACCACAACAGTTGTGGGTGAGAGCACGACGAAGCTCGTGAAGCCCGAGTCTGGCGAACGAAGCTCAGAATTTATCCTAGGAATTACCCCACAAATATCGTAGCATATGAGGTTCCCGCAACACAGATGATATAGCAGACCGGACGATGGATGTAGCGAGTACGGACAGGACTGGGTATCGTCCAAATCTGGCGCTTCATTGTGATGTCTGCCCAACGGTAATCTCCAAGAAAGGAGCTCTTGCAATGGTGGACGTCGGCTGGTGGCGAGACCGGCAGATTGTGGCCTGATGCACAATAAGTGTCCTCTTCGCTCCACCGGATGCGAACTCGAGGGTTTTGCGATAGATGTTACGAGAAATAGAAGTGGTACACCGTCGTGCAGCGCCTCATGCTCATCTGGTACAGGTTCTAGTGATACAATTACATCTTCGCGTCCCCGCAGTATTCCTTTACGTGCTTCGTCCAGAGTTGTTAATGTAGCGTATTGTATCTTCTGGTTTGAAAAGGACGAAGCACCTTCGTCAACAGACAGTACAGAATCCAAGTGTCGATCCCACCGCCGGCTCTGAAGGTCTCCGGCCAAGCATTCAACGTGTCCACCTTCGTGTACAGCAAGAATGTCGTGCTGCATGATCCACTCTCCCGGTTCCGCATCTCTTCTTGGGATAACACTGACGTGCACTATCATGTCTTCGTTTGACACAAAGCTACAGGAGGAGTATGAGGGCACATGGCTGACGACTGGATTTTGGAGTTCCTGAGTAATTTCCTCCCGGAAGCAGACAAGCTTGGACTTGCTGTTTTGAGGCGACGTGTGAGGGGCGTATGTCAATCGCTCCGCTACTCGCCGCCTTTTAGACCGTCGAAATAGCGAGCACGGTGGCGCGCTAAAGTACGTTTGAGGTGGGACCGGGTATGAGGTCAACAGTGCGGATGTTTGGGCCTTCGCTCGTTTTAGCAAGGGGAACTCTTGAGAGTCTCGTCTAAGTGCAGGCTCACATCGTATATATTGACAGATTCGCCGTCTACGGCAATAGCGAACTCTGATCTTTTGCGCTTCTTCGAGCCATGAGCAGTATACACGCTTCCGCCCCAGACATGACCATGGCTTGCAGGTCGAGGGAGAGGAGCAATGATATTCGGCGATCCGATTTCAAGCCCATCCATATCTCAGGAGCCTCCAGTTCTTGCTAAGAACCGAACGAGGTAAGCTACCTGAGGGACCCTGAGCGGTGGTGTTGATCGTAAATTTCACGCGCACAGAAAAGTTTAAGGTTTCCGGCATGGGTGCTCGGGCGCTAGGCTGATTGTGGGGTAGATTGATTTGGGTCGCGTAACCGCGTCGATGATGCAGGTACCGTCCGAAGCCCAATTCAAGATATTTGAGCATGCCTATGCTTCCACGCAAAGGACACGGAAGTTTTTCAACAAGTCACAGGGATGTGCATCTGATGCACTGCAGGACGCCCGGCTCGGGCTGGTATTTGGGGTAGTGCTTCCATGGCAGCTGCGGTAGTCATCACGGCCATGACCTTCAATGAACAAAAGCCCGTTCATCCATTCTTCGATCAGTCACAACGTAGGCTTGTTTGTACTAATATTATTCTGTGAGTCGAGAACGCTGACCGTCACAACCAGGGTCTCATATCCCACCCTCTCAAGCCCAAATCAGACCCAAACGAAGCTCTACTGGGAAGCCTACACAGCACAAGACTGTTCAGCAGCCCGCCGATGAGGCTACCGAAGAAACACAGTCCATGTCGGTCAAAAACAGCAAGCGTTCGAGGAAGCTGACAACCAAGGCGAAGAGTGCGGCTGACCACGCGGAGAGTATCCTGAAAGATGGTACAGGGTCAACATGCCACAGTTCTCAAAACGGAATAAAAAACTCAACATCTGATGAGGTGAAACATGCGAAACAAGACGTATCGAATGTCAACGCAGGCGAAGAGAATGATGACCTAGTAGAGGATCCCAACCGGCACCGCCGCAAGCGGCGCAAACTCACCTCGCCGGCACATCATGTTTTGCAGAGCTTGCCGTACCCTGAAGATCGAGCCAATGACAAACTGCTTAGAAGTGCCTCAGTTGAGCCACTCAATTGGCTCGAACAGCTGCGAGTACATGCGGGCACAGCTGCATCTCAGGCGGAGAACATCGAGCCTGGAAGGCACTCTAGCTCTGCACGTAAATCCACTGGGCGTACGGACGCATCGGACGCATGTACCAAATCACTCTCCCCATTGCGTCACGTGAATGTCGAAACCTTAAATACTTTGTCCCCAGGGAGTAGCAGTCAACGCGTTTCTCCAGAGTACCGCGCACCCAGCTCTCCGGCTGATTCGATTTCTACTCGCCAAACGGAAGTACGCCTTGTGCCCCAGAAGGTCGCAGTCCATCAGTTACCGAAGAAGAAAATGCTTCGGCTGAACAAAGAAGGCCGACTCAGTTCCCCGGTATCCAAGCAAGGGAACGTAAGCATCAGGGATCCAGAAGAGAAGCAAAAGCCAGGTCGACGAAAAACCGTCAAGTGTAAACTGGGCCAGCTGCTTGTTGTTCTGAAATATGGCTCTGATTCCGAAAATAAAGCCCAGATAGCCAAGCGCATCGAGGAGCTCTGTGGAGATACTACTTCACAACTTGCACAAGAATTGAAACAGCCAAAAGCAAAACCAAGCCCACCGAAGCCCCGGAAGCCGACCCATCCATTCTTTCTGAATCAAGCTGTAGACGCCCTAAGTGAAAAGTCAGAGGTTTCACTGCCCTGTGTAATCGAGGACTCTAGCAGAACCCAAGCAAAGTTGTTATCACCTCGGAAAAGTGCAGTGACGCCAGGAAAGCTTCGCTGTGAGGCTTATGGCAAGTCATGCTCTCAGATAACAGCGGAACCCGGCAGTCCGCAGAAGCCAAAGACCTACAGGGGTTTTGGCGTGCTTGAGGCGCCCTGGCCTAACTCTGAGAATTTGCATGTCCGCGGCTCTTCTGAAGACGCGGAGAAGGCCGCGCGAACCACCATCGCTTGTCGGGTCCCCTGTTCTGATCGCCGGAAGTTGAAAGGTGGTGTTGTATCTGTAAACGAGAAAGAAGACTTACTCTCCTCGACTTGGCGCAGACTCGATATGCACGTTTCTAAAATATGTAATTCGCGAGGCACTTCCAAGACGGTGTCAGAGGCATTACGGCTTCCGGAGCGGCTTAATACCTGTGGCCCAGAAATACAAGCTATGACAAGGGTGGAAGTCCGTGCGTGCTTAGCAGCCCCTAACACCCTTTCAGCTGATGGATCAACGGCAGACGCGGAGAGCTCTACCTGCGCAGGTCCTGCTAGGCCGCACCCGGCGATCCAGAACCTTTATCATGGTATTTCAGCCAGTATGACCGCGTATGATAGAGGTCAATGCGAAAGCCGAAGCTGGACGCAGAAATATGCGCCCAGCTCAGCAGAACTTGTACTGCAGACTGGGAAAGAGGTTACCATACTTCGTGACTGGCTTAAAGCTCTGCGAGTTTCACTGGTTGAAGGCGTAAGCTTAGCTCCAGCGTCCAAATTGCCTCCCAGGATCAAAAGCGATGTAGTGAAGCCGCGGAAGAAGAGGCGAAAACGAGCCGCAGAGCTTGATGACTTCCTAGTATCAAGTGATGAGGAAGCGGAAGGCATGGAAGAAATCCCGGACGTCCGGGACAGTGTACTTCTGAACAGCGCCAGGCACAACCTCTTGAAGTCCGTCGTCAAGTCAGGTGACGCAGGCTTGGATTTGGGATCGGCCCCGAGAAAGAAAACCAACGCGGTGCTCTTAAGTGGACCATGCGGTTGTGGGAAGTCTGCTGCTGTGTACGCAGTCGCCAAAGAATTGGGTTTTGAGGTTTTCGAGATCAACTCATCCAGCAGAAGAAGCGGAAAGGATGTGCTGGACAGAGTGGGGGACATGACCAGAAATCACTTGGTACATCAAGAAAAGCCGGACTCTCAGGCAATGGCAGCAGCAGAAGACCTGGCGCGTCTGGAAGCTGCTGTCCAGAAAGATCTTAGCAGTGGGAGGCAAGGAACCATGAATACCTTCTTCAAGCCTTCGAACCAGAAGAAGACTAAGCTGGCGACGAAGAAGCTGCCTAAGTCGTCAGAGGGTGAGGGAAAACAGGCATCGAAACAACAGCCACAACAGCAGCAGAAGCAGTCACTGATTCTGCTTGAGGAAGTGGATATCCTGTTCGAGGAAGACAAGCAATTCTGGATCACGGTCCTGTCTCTCTGTTCAACTTCGAAACGTCCTGTCATCATGACTTGCAACGACGAGTCTCTAATTCCACTTGGCGCCCTTGAACTGCATGCTATTCTCCGTTTCACGACTCCTCCGGTTGACCTTGCAAGTGACTATCTTCTACTCATGGCTGCTAATGAAGGCCACATCCTTGCCCGCGATGCGGTCTTGTCTTTGTTCAAATCCAGAAACCATGATCTTCGAGGAACAATAACGGAGCTTGAGTTTTGGTGCCAAATGGGTGTGGGCGCAGAGAAAGGAGGCTGGGACTGGAGATTACAACGATGGCCGCCCGGTACAGACGTCAACGAGGAGGGCCACACTATTCGGATAGCTAGCAAAGACACATATCGACGCGCTATGGGCTGGTTCAATCGCGACCACAGATGGGATGCAAGCCTAGGTCGGTTTGAAGAGGCGGAGGATCTTCTGCTCAAAGCGCGGAAGGAGTGGCGTCTGGATATCAGGGATTGGTACAGCCCTGAGCAGCAACTAGAGACAGCTGCTGGGCTCGATGTAACCACTCTTCACCAACAGCATGGAAATCTGGAGGCTTTGCGAACGCTAGAGAGGGCCTTGGATTCCGGCAGCGCTCTTGATGTTTTGGCCAGAGTAGGGTTGCCAAACGGCTGTCAGGTAAGCTACATTCTATACACCTTCTACAGACGTGGTACTGACTGAATGAACGAAGGACTTAATGGATCCTTCGCAACCGCCTATTAACGAAAAGCTTCGCTTGAACTACACTGAAGGCTTGCCACTCATTGACGCTGCTCCACTAGAAGACTATACCGAAGTCGATGCTCATCTATCCGTTGCCACGCAACTTCTCATGAAAGATGTAATGCGCAGTCAGGCACACTCCATGCGCTCTCCTGAAAACTTCGACTCAGTATGCTCTATAGAAGAGACCTTCATCGCCAAAATAATTGAACGTCACGATCTTGAGCATCAAAACCCCCAACTGCACCGCTCCGACTTTTCTGCCGCATTCGACCCCATCTCTGAACCCACAGTAGCTGCACCGACCTTGTCATTTACTGCTGGCTTCAGTATATCGTCCTTTGACCGCCCCTTCTCAATCGTAGTAACAGATCTAGCTCCTTACGTCCGCTCCATTGTCTCGTACGACCTTCAGCTCGAAGCACGAAGAGTTCAACTCAGCAAACTACTTTCTGAAGGTGGTAGAGACGGCAAGAGAGCGAGAACCACAAGAGCCAGTCGGAGTGCTCTTGAAGGAAGCAGCAGGGAAAATGCGAGGAGGGAGAGGTGGTTTGGGAAAGATTTGGATGCTGCGCTTGTGCTAAGAACGGGGGGAGAGCAGTGGCCCAGTATCAGACGCGACCCGACAGCTCTCACCAGCAAGGGTACGAGCGTAGACGGCTCGTCGAGACGGTCTTCAATGGGGAGTTTGGATGAGCTTGTGAAGAAGGCATGAAACTTCTCAGCTTATGCATGACCTTACACACCGGTTGGTGAAGAAAGTCCGCCATCTGCTTCGCCTGCTTTTCTGCTGTCTGCTTTGCTTTGGAGGGCCTTTCCCATGAGATGGCTGAGAGCGTAGCTAGATGGATAACTCAGGCCGTATGCTATATGCTGACGTGCTTACGAGCCGAGGACGATACACCTCTTGGCTTGGCAATGACAGGAGCGTGGCTTCTTCAGCTTACTTAGACAGAGAAGGCATTCGCAGAAGCTAAACAATATCTGTTGTCAACCCAATATCAACCGTAGTTTGATTGCTTTCGCAGGATGATTGAGCATTGCAAAACAAAGTGGTAGGTACAATATGTTGTTCAGGCTGCATGGTGCAAGCGAGCCGGCTTTCATGGGTTCATGTCAGCCTCGTCAAGACGGCCGGCATCTGAACCTCTAATTATGAGCAACAATAAGCACGACCTCACCATCACGTCTAACATCTTCCCTGCAGCCCGCGTTCTGGTCTCCGCTGGATTATGAGACGACGTCCCTGGCTGTCACACCGTTACAGCTCGCAAGCTCGGGGGCTTTAAGACAACAGTCATATAGGCCTCCTTCGCAGCACGTAGTTCGTAACCTCCTAAATCAGTGCTTTCTCGCCTGGTCGTCCTACTTTCTTGGAGTAATCGAGAAGCTACTGGACTCACGGTGAAGATAGAATGAGAAATCACAGCACATGATGAGCAAATTGATGCGAATGAAACTGTTGATTGGAGCACGCCCCTCGCCCCTGCTACCATGCTGGACAGATCCGTGACCCCTGAACATGATAAAACTTACCTGTGTAAGCGACTCATGACGCTGATTTTCACACTCTAGCTGATCTTTTCTGCGACCTCCTTAAGACTGGTAATCAGGAATATTGTGTTGCCTAATTAGTTGCAGGGTTGCTCCCCAGTGTCCGAGATGATATTGAGGATGTAATCTGTTACAGGAATTGAAAGCAATTTATACGACTACAGAAGTAGCTCTTCTACCAAAGGATTCAGCTGGTCCCTAGACGGTAGTACGCAGCGGTCTTTGGTACTGCCTCTCCACACTGAAATCTTCAAGGTCCACGTAGAGTTGTTGGGCGGAGAATGTGATTTGTTACAGCAATTGAAAGCAATTGATGCCACTACACATGTACCATAGTAGCTCTAATTAAAGGAAATTCAGTAGGACTCAAGGCGATGGTACGCAGCGGTCTTTGATGCTGACTCTCCAAATTGGGATCTTCAGGGTTCGCGTCGAGTTGTTAACGCTTGGGTTGAGCCGGTGGGCAGGGCCTTACAGCTGGATCCCACCAGCGGCATAACGTGAAATGTGCCACTCCAGGGGAGATCTGAAGTCAAGGGGTTTAAGACGGTTTGTCAAAAAAAGGAGCTCTCACTACCATGCCCTCTACCACTGTACCGGAGTGGATCCTGCGACCACGAACACCCCATGGTTGGCTTTGGGAAACGATCCTGGAGATCCACGTTGTGACCTTTACCGGCGCTACTTGTACAATAACTTCTAACATGCCATATGCACTACTGTGCAGAAAGTAGGATGGACTCTCGGCGCTTTTGCGGTTCTTCTATCAGCACGACGAAATGCCACAACCTGGATGCATACAGATCGAGGCGTCCCCAACTCTCGCACGTGGACGGGCAGGGTGATGTAATCGTCCGGTCTAGGCGCGAATGGGTAAGGCTTCAGAACAGTGGAAGGCTTCTAGAACTGCGCTTAGAAAACGGGACGAGCAGTATCTGCCGATTGGGCACGGGAAAAGCCGGGGTCGGCCGTCCACTTTGGCTTAGCGCAGGGACTGATTTTCCCCGCTGCCTCCACCATTCGACGAAAAGAAACATTTTACAACGAGTTTTCGCAATTTTTGATGACAGTACCCGTGATAGCCAGGCTGACAACTCAGTCTAAAAACGTTAAATGATCAAGAAACTCCGGTACAGTAGATCCAAGCTCGGAAATCACTCCGTGGCATGGCCGTTGGGCTGCCCCTCGCCTGGAGGAACGTCACCATAGCTACCTGTAGGTGCGCATCATCGATGAACGGACTGCAGCGTGATGGCGTTCTCTTGGTAGCAATCACCCGTTGACGTCGTGGGGACCCCGCATTATTGCTGAGAGGGCCCATCAAGCGACAGATGTACAGCAGTAAAACAAACAATGGATGAAGCAATCGCTAAGCGTGACGACTAGCTACACGCGCGCACACACCGGCAGCTTTAAGCTTCGCTTTCCACTGACTTAGCTATGCTCGGCCAGTGCTTTTCTGCTACAACAACCCTTGGCCATATCTGAATATTGACCTTACAGACCGATGCATCTGTCGGCTCAACAATTATCGTGGTAAGAAAGCACGCTTTAAGTTGCTCTGGTAGGGCTCATCTCGACCATGGAGAATGGATCCTGCGAGACTCAGTTCGAGCCTTTCGTGCTGAGTCGGGCGATACCAACATACGGTAGTGCAGGGGTTGCACAGTTGAAAAGTGGTTTGTCCGTCTTCTTGGAATCACCGAGTGAGTGGCATCACCATTCTTTTCATTTTCATGCGCAATACTGTAATAGAGAGGAAAGGTACCTTATTAAGGTGGCATGCCCGGGGTACCGACTTTGACGTGGATCGGCCCTACTGTGGAGTGCGGAGAGCGGGTGGCAACCTCGAGATCACACGGCGCGCGCAGACCAAATCTCGGGGACATGCCACCATTGGTCAATCCCGTCCGGGGTAATTTACGCTATCTGGGAGCACTAGCGGGGTGGTCATGCTCGAGGTGCTGGAGCTAGCCACTAGTCTGACTGCCGCTTTTCTTTTCACCCAAAGCTCTACCGAGTGCTACATAAGACTGGACGCGCCCCCAGCCATCGCCTGTCTCCCACCACAAACTTCCAATTGCTCTTCCAGCAGTGGATAAGGAACACTTGGGCCGGCATTGGTGACTCTTCGCCTCACCATTGTACCTCACACCTTTCCTCAATTGTTGCCGGACAACTTCTCCCACCATGCCTTTCACAATCAAGCCGCCCGAAGGCACAGCCGGCTCTGCCGCGCCAGCCATCATTATCGGGTTCTTCGTAGCCTTCGGTGGTATTCTTTTCGGGTAAGAGCTTCGCTCCAGGGCGTAACGACAACGGTAGCTAACGAGTGTCATTAGTTATGACACAGGTACCATTGGCGGCATCCTAGCTATGCCCTTCTGGAGAAAACAATTTTCAACCGGCTACATTAACCCGACCGATCATTACAAAGACGTTACTGGGTCGCAGACCTCTGAAATCGTTTCTATCCTCTCCGCTGGTACATTCTTTGGCGCGCTCTCCGCAGCTCCTTTCAGTGACATCCTGGGTCGTCGTATGGGTCTCATAGCGTCAACGGGAGTATTCACAGTTGGTGTCATCCTCCAAACCGCGGCAACCCAGATTCCCACCTTCGTTGCTGGTCGCTTCTTTGCCGGATTCGGTGTTGGTCTGATCTCGGCTCAGAGTAAGTTTGCCACCAGTGCGTTGTCTGAAGTACGCTAACATCCCGCGAGTTCCGCTTTATCAATCTGAGACTGCACCCAAGTGGATCCGTGGTACAATCGTTGGAGCTTATCAGCTAGCGATCACCATTGGGCTGCTTCTTGCTGCCATTGTCGACAACGCCACCAAGAATAGAACCGACACTGGTTCCTATCGTATTCCCATTGCAGTTCAATTTGCTTGGGCCATCATCTTAGTCAGCGGTCTGCTTGTCTTGCCAGAAACGCCACGCTTCCTCATCAAAAAAGGCAGGCCTGAGAAGGCTGCCAAATCACTTTCACGGCTACGCCGGCTCGATGTTGATCATCCAGCCTTGATCGAGGAGCTTGCCGAGATTACCGCCAATCACGAGTACGAGTTGAGCTTGGGCAAGGCGACTTACGCAGACTGCTTTAAGGGTACAGTTCTCAAGCGTCTACTTACCGGTTGCGGACTTCAAGCGCTTCAGCAACTGACCGGCGTCAATTTCATCTTCTACTACGGAACGTCCTTTTTCCAGAACTCTGGTATTTCAAACAGCTTCGTGATCAGCATGATCACTTCTTGCGTCAACGTGGCATCTACCTTCCCCGGTCTATGGATGGTCGAAGCCTGGGGTCGCCGCAATTTACTGCTGTTCGGTGCCGTTGGTATGGCCACTTGCCAGTTCATCGTCGCTGGTGTTGGTACGGGAGCTGGACTAGAAAACCTGGCCGCCCAGCGTGCCTTGATCGCATTCGTTTGCATCTACATCTTCTTCTTCGCGTGCTCATGGGGTCCAGTCGCATGGGTCGTCACCGGCGAGATTTTCCCTCTCAAGGTCCGCGCCAAGTGTCTCTCCATGACAACAGCTTCCAACTGGCTGCTGAACTTCGGTATTGCCTATGCCACCCCATACCTCGTCAAGAGCGGCAAGGGCTACGCGGGTCTCGGGGCCAAGGTGTTCTTCATTTGGGCTGGATGCTGCTTCATCTGTATCCTCTTCGTCTGGGCCATGATTTACGAAACCAAGGGTCTGTCACTCGAACAGGTCGATGAATTGTACGCCAAAGTCCATAACGCTTGGCAATCCAAGGGCTTCGTTCCCACCGTCTCCTTCCAAGAGGTCCGAGAAGCTGGTGCGGATACCCGTCACATGTCGCTTGCCGACGTTGAGGGCCTTGCTATCCGCAAGAAGTCCGTTGCGCACGCTGATGAAATCCCAATGAAGGAGGGTTACTAAGCTGTGTGCGAGGTTTCGGGTAGCATGCCGGAGACGATTTTGGACATTAATGCAGCTTTCTTTATCATTTGTACAGCGTTGTATCTGGGTGGCATTTACAGCGGATTTTAAACCATACATCTGTATGTAATACCTACACTATGATTGAACTTACGAACATGAACATAACTCCTAAGCATTGGTTCTCCCATTACCGACGTAGAAAGCAGAGCTGGACCTATACCCAATGTCCAGACCTTACCCCAAGATTCTCTCTTAGAGAATGGCCCTCCGTTTCCCCAGACCCTTCTCGTGTTCTTTTCTCCGCAACCCCCTTCTCCACAATATCCTGGGGCAGGAGTACCCACCGCCCAACCTCCAGGTTTGCTCGTGCATGCAAGCTTTGGTTTTTCGGCCGCAGCGTTGCATCACCACTCACATCTGCGTGTCACTTCGTTTAAAGAAGCAGGATGGGGCTCGGGAGCATTATGCACCGAACCATAGAGCGGCCTTGGCGGCAGAAGCTTGCCGCCGGAATCGGGCCGAATAAGAACGCCAGATGGAGCAACGAAAAGTTTAATAAGCCTACCAACTCATGTTGTCATTACCTGCTGCAGCTGCTGAGGCCCCTTTTGACTGTAGGCGGATTAAGGACATACCTTTAGCAGTGGAGGCAGACATGAAGATCAAAATAAGAACTGGACATCAAGACCCCATCATTTGTTGTGAGCAATACAGTTGCACTGACCCGTCTGGTTCCTTGCCCCAGGACATCTGATGAGAGGCGAACAAATGTCTGGAACATTGGAAGATCATAGCGGAGAAAGTTATGCACCGTGTTCATCGAGCAGAAACTTTGCGTAATTAGAAGAGAGTTGAGGTGGAGAGAATTATGTTGCTACAGGAGTAAGCTACGTTGTGATACATGCAGATATCCACATATCGAGATATTTACGGAGAATCTAGTTGCCAGATTTGCATAAATTAGATCCAGAGCAGTTCCACAGAGGGATCTCAGGACTCTTTTAGGTACCTTCTGGCCCAGACCACCCTGCTCACTCATATGCATACCCCGATCGTGTTCTCTTGTGGTTTCGCCAGTGGAACAAGACTATGGTCTGACTAACTGTTTCGAACTCGATTAAACTGTTCTGCGGCTGCCGTAATACAAGACAAGCCATATTTACCGTAGAACAGTCAGACAAGACTTGCCTCCTGCTGACCGCTGCGCCTTAACCCTCAACGCAACCAATTTCTCATCTCTGCGAAAACTGGTGGTTGGACCACGGTTTCATCCGTGAGAATGCCGCAAGACCCGACCCGTGTGCTTGTTGGCAGAAGATTAACCTGTTAAGTGCGGATTTGATACAAAATGTCCTGTTGTGGCCTAAACGACGCGGTATTCATACCCCGTCGGGCTCAAAGGAAGAAGATTACGGTGATTCATAATTGTAGAACGAATGACCCGTCAGACCCCATTTTTCCCTTTTACGATCTATTACTTTCACTCATCCACTCTAGTCACGTGTTAAACTCATTCTTACTTTGCAGTTTTTTCGTGTTCAGTGCATTGAGTCAGGCAAATCGCTAAACAATTGTTTGGGAGTCGCGCCCTTGGACCATCGCCCGATCCTCCAAAGCACCGGCGCTTGGCATGAAGGCATGGCACAGCAACAACGACGTGTCAAAGAGCAAGGCACGTTTACCTCCACGAGTTTAAACATCTAGCCGTTGAGTCGCACCGCATGCAAGCCTTAGTCGCTCGGTCGCCGACTCCTGCGGCTCGACGCAACGTTGAGTTGAGACGGCTTCTAGCGTGTAACTGGACAAACACAGCGCTGCGCCGTGATACTCAGGGGTTTTAATTTTAAGAAGCATGTGGCAGAAGAGGACGGTCTCGGATTGGATGATAGCGTGAAATATTTCGCATCGATATGTACACAGGTCCCGTGGATCCGAAGTTCTTCGAACGCCCTTCAACTGTCCTTGACTTTCAGGGAGCATACACGACAATGCACGCCCTCAATCTCATGAAGATAGCGGCGGTTTGAGCTGCCTTGAACCAGCATTGCACTCGGTTTACTCACGAGCTTACGAGCAGGCATCGGCATCCGCCTGAATCCTTCATAAATCCTTCGCCCGACCGCCAAGAGATATACGGGCAGACCACCTGGCCGCTATATGCTATCTTCCCCACGCTTGGCAAATGGAATGTTGTCGCCGAAAATGATCGAGTGGTGCGTGTGGTGCTGTGTGCTTTTTGGCAATATTATAATGTCCTTTGGTCAGAAGTCTAGAAAGACTCAGGCTGTCCCAAACCACATACTCTTCAAGTTGATCGGTGTAAATAAAGTCTTGGTACTAAGATCTTTAATCATCGTAGGGGTCTGGTACAGACCTTCCTATCCAAAAGTCGTGGATCCTCTGCCAAGGGCTTCTCATAGCCTCACCCCAGCTTAGGCAGACATATTGCCAAGATCTTGATCATAGTGCGGTACAGTAGGAGGATTATGGGCAACAAGGCGCGTTTAGCCCACAGCAGGCACCAGCGACGACAACATGGACTTCGTGTATCGAATTGTGAATCATTTCCGAAGTATTGTGTAACCCGACGTTTTGAAGGATCGACTTAAGCTGACGAGTCCAGCATCATTGGTTGCGACTTCATGGGGCAGGAGCTCAATCTTGGCGGTTAAGCGAACGAGGCTGGCGAAGAATCTGTCAAATGATTGAACAGGCTGACAGGACGAACATTATCAGCCCCGCGGAGCTTCAATTCTGTCAGCCGCATTGATACTTTCGAATCGGAGTTTGTCGCTTTATCATCTTGTGGATGCGACACGTGGTTTACGAAGTAGGGATTGCAACGCACACTCCGCTGCAAAACCCCTTCCAACACGTCTAGGTGCTGTAGTCGAGCAGAGCGCGGAGTCCTATCTGGCCAATGATCACAGAATTATACCTTTGGTTAGAAGCAAAAGACTCCACTTTAAGGAAGACAGTGTTGGCTGGCTTTTTGAGGAGTTTATAGTCCAACTGCCATCAAGATTGTGCGGGACTTCAGCGTGCACGAGCGTTAACACTATACACCGGCCCTGAGTTATACACGAGCGTCTTTGGGTAACCCATAAGCCGCTTCGCTGGTTGCATGCTGCAGCCGGACTCGCTAAAGCTTTGTTCCCACTTGTATACCTAGTGAATGGAGACCGAATCACAGAGGGCCTTCCTAACCATATCCCTCCAGGCAGATGCAACCTGTACGTCAAGTCTTTTTTAGGTCACAAGAGCATGCTATTGTGTACCTGGTTTTGATCTCTGTTGCATACCTCCAGGGTTTTCAAGTTCATGCTGTGCATGACTTCCTTCGCAACCGATATGCCGCACGAGATCTACATGGATGAGTTAGGTTCCAAGTTATAGCAACTTCTCGACATTGGCCATAGTGGCTGTGCGTACAGATTCAACAATGGAAGGGCCAATGGTTGGAAAGTCATGTACTTGTACCCCATACCCTCTCGATTTCTTATGGTTTACTTTAGTCTCTATCATTACGCAGGTAAGAGTTAGCAGTAAGCCCACTTCGCACATCGATATCAAGTACTCATGCTAACGTATAAGAATAGAACACTACATTCTTGTGATTAACTTGACGTCTCGACCTGCGATACGAGGGCACTGACTCCGAGGGGCTGTGTAGCCTTTTGCACCAACTTGGCATACAAGGGTCTCAACGACGCGCTCGTATTTGGCACCCAATAGCTCCATGAAACCTGGGGTCGCGGCCATGCCTTGGCATTAAGCATGGCTCATTATTGGGTAGTGCGCCGCGTCCGGGTTTGGAGCCTGCCTGACCCAGAGTATCATCGGACGCAACAGATATGATTCTGGATACGATTGAGTAAGAAGAAGTCACTAGGCTACAGCTCCGTGTCTTGTGACCGAGCAAGCATAAAATGTCTAAATATAACCCCCTCATTCCATGTACGGACTAAGAAGTATCTTAAGCCTATAAAATCTTTCTGATTTCACCGAGCCTTGCACCGCGTTTTACTCATCTGCCATTTGTTACCTTTTCTAGTGTAGCACGCCTAGAGCATAGCTTCAGCTCGACGCTTCTTACACAGTCATCCAAGTACATCCACCCACGCTTCGTCATCCGCCAGCATCAGCTCAAGCTCCTCCACGTCCTCGCCGCCAGCGCCTTCCTCATCCCAAACATCACCGCCATGCCTCAACCCGATCCGGATGCCGAAGCGGGTCCCGAACCTGACGCCCTCGCGGAGATCGACCTATCCGCCAAAGACGGCCACTTAGCCAACCTGGTGCGCCGCGCCTGTACACCGTTGAGCTCCTCCAAGTGCCACGCCGCCACGTCGACGTCGGGTATCTACTGCGGCTTCTGCTACGAGGTTGCTGGCTCTGATTGGGAGATCGGTCTCGGCAACGGCGATAGCAGCGAGCATAGGTTTTATGCCTACCAGTTGAATGGGAAGGACAAGAGCTGCTGCAGCTATGGGTATAGGAAGAGCTGCAAGCAGTATGAGAATGTTAGGAGCGGGGCCCATGATCAGTGCCCTGTTTGATCATCCAGCCGGAGTGGGTAGGCTTGAGTCCTGTTGCGTAGCTTTGCAGGCGAGGGTGGCAACATCTGCTTATAAATCTACCTTACGGGCAGCATTGAGAGTGGTGACTGTTGCAGTAACACCGGATAGTTTCCCTGGGAGCCTCTCCGTTTAAGTCTTGGTTCTTATTTTTTCCATGCTTTAGTATGGATTCACTCGTTCATGGACATTGTGAGAGAAGCGAGGGATGTAGCGCAGCTTTATTTTGAGCACTTGGTGTTACTCAAAACTATCCGCTTGGCTAAATCCGTTTCTATCGGGTCTGAATGATGGCAGCCCTCGTATTACACACAGTTGAATGCCGTTGATCTGCTGCGCAAACTTAGCGCCGCAGGGCGTAGACGAGCTTAGCTCGTTCGACTAGAGTCTTAGAGAAGAGAACCGCAGCAAGAGGCAGCATGTTGGCAGATTTGGCGGAGATGGTGTAAGCTGCATGGTATCTACTATTTTCAAATTGCTTTGCGATTGTTCTTGGGGACACGTAGGGGACCGACGTTGAGCTTCGTGAAGGCGCCGTCATGATTGCTGCTTTCTTGTCATTGAGACATCTGCGCTTCTATGAAATCACAACAGATGTTCTTTGCTTGTTAGGCACGCTCTCAAGTCATATACGATCAAATCGTTGCACCGACACCTGTGATAAACGCTATGCAGCCCTAGTCGAGAACGTTGTTCAATGAGATTGAGACTATACCTCCGGCCAATGTCTAGACGGTTTTCACATCTTTCGTAGGGAGTAGTACGAGATTTTGATATTAGCTCTAAACTTTGCGCAAAGGGGCGGTGGCCAGAGCAAGCCAGCGGGAAATCCTGACTAGGTACCACCAAACCCCGCTGTCAACTCTTGCGAGCTCCACTGCATTGTTGCTATCACTGATGATGAGATGCCATGTTTTCCTCTGCTGTCTTGTTTGGAAGAGCTGCGCTCCGTGCGCAGGAGTTCGGAACCAAGTATATTCCCACTTTTAAAAATAGTAATCATCGGCCATAGAATCCGGGGCCTCCAGAAGGCAATACATATTTAGCATAGTGTTTCTTCGAAGAGTAAATACTCCAGTCCTCTATAAGCCATTCGACTCTCAAATACTTTGTTAATCATAACCTGGATCGCACCGCCCCTTCACGCCCCTGTGCTTCGAGGGATTAGGTGATGATCCAAGGGCGCAAATCCCAGATAATACCTTCACGATTTGCCTGAGTCAATGCTTCAATTTTGTGATAGCTGTACAAGCTCTGTGCATGCGGATGCGGTCAGGCTCTGCAGCCTGCTTCAGCGACGGACCTCTTCGAGCGGGGCCGTGCTAGCGGGTCCCTTCGCAAATATCCCATCTTATGTCGGTGGTTCGTGTTTGCAGCCATTGAGCGTGGTTCTACCGAGGTCCTGCGGTATGCTTCGCTGGCGATCCTAAAACATTCGCCACTCGGATGGTTGGGGCAGCTCACGCGACAGCATGACGTCGGCCTTTTCATAACGTGAGTGAGTTCCGGACCCGGAAATTTTGCGTGTGGAGACATTCTGCCAAGTGGTTATCATCTGCGGCGTGTAACACTCCAATGCTATATCACAACAGTCTCAGCTCTTCTCTCGCGGACTCGGCCGCGCGAGTTGGAATATCTTGCCGTTATGCCAATGTTGATAATAGGTGGATAGTCCTGGGTATAACCTCAAACTATCCACTCCTTACAAATATCAAGGTGCTGTTGTTTGTTTCACAGAAGAAGCAGCTTGTTCAACACTATCGTCGAGAGCTGGCCGCTGTCCCCCGGTCTCTTCCTGTTCCATCTCTTCAAGACCGTTAAGGATCTGTTTATCTGCTTCCAGAAGACCAATCTCTCCTACGTCGTCGTCGTCCAGGCGTAGTTCTGCGTCGTCTAGCTTATCATCTTCTATCGATCCACCATACCACGGATCATCCGCCCACGCAACAACAAGCTCTTTAGTCTTCTCACTCATACTCTCATACCCCGAATTCTTCCTCGGCATAAACATACTCATGTGCGCCCACGTCTCCGCCGTCGCCGCATTATTCACCACCTCATAAAAGTACCTCTTCAGCTTCCCTTGCGGGAGCGTAACGAACGTTCTTGGCTGCTCGCTCTCAAACACGGATTTCCCTTCCACCGCCGCACCCAACGCTGTGTAAAAGTCTGCAAGGCCAAAACCATGCATCTGTTCTAGCTTTATTATGTTAAGCAACCGGTTCCTTAGCTCTTCACCGCGCGCCAAGCAGCCTACGAACTCAAGATGGGACCCTATCCACGACCATCCTTCAGTAATCTTGTCGCGCTTCGCATAAGCTGCTGCTCCGCCTGCGGCCACTGCACCGGCTGCGCCGGCATACATGGCGTATTTGCTCCAACGCTGCCACACAGGTACTGATGCCATATCGGCCGGTGGAGCCTCGAGCATCCTGCTAGCATCTATTTCTCTTCTCCCGGTTCCATTAGGTTCACCATCGGGGCTGAACAAGCTAACAGCTTTGCTATACGCGGAGTACGCAGCGGCGGCGGTGTTCCATTGTTCCTCGGCGCCGTGAGCGACAACCCTGGGATCGACACCGAGGTAAGGTGTGTCGAAAGCGATAATGCCTTGTATGTAGGGGAACATGAACGTAGAGGTGTCGTCAAGGATCTCTGATGAGGTGGTAATCGGACGGTCTGAAATTATGGAGAGGACGGCCTCCGCTGCCACAATCCCTCTGCTGGCTGTTAGCAAGTTCTAGTGAGGTTAGGCGCACGATACGTACCCCATGGAATGACCAACGAGGATAGTCCGCACAGAAGGGTCAATGGTAGGGGAGGGTGTGCCATTCGCGACTTCGAGATCTATGACCTTATTCTGCAGCCTAAAGCGTATCTCTCATTAGCTCTTCGCAGCCTCATTAAATCTCCACTTTCGCTAACCATTCTTTGAAGCGCGCAACACAGTCCTTCAAATCTCCTCTCGTCTCAAACTTCGGATACGTGATGCTCGCAACCGTAACCTTCGGTAGGGCCTCGGTGACCAAGGCCTGGAGATGTTTTGGAAATTCACTAAAGGTGTCCTCGCCACCTTTGAAGCCATGTATGAAACACAGCAACAGCGTCTTCCTCATCCTGGTGTATGTTCCTGCATGATTGAAAGAGAAGAGAGGCGCATGAGGGTGTCGATGCCGATGCAGGAGCGTGCCTGCCAAGGCACATGCGAAACCATGGAATTATCACGCGCTTATCGGATTGCGAATGCGCAGGGCTTATCTCCGATTACTCCGAGTAAGGTACCTTCATAAAGATATTCAGACGGCCTCCACTGAATTTTACGTCGATAACTCGAGAGAATTAGGATTACTATTCGTGATCATGATCAACTATGTTACAGTCGATAGTGCGGTCGATAACCAGTATGTCGCACTGCCGATGCAAAATTGGAGTGCCATCCATCCAGTTTCGAGCCAAAGCTCCCAAGAAGCGCCTTGTCCTCCCCTGTTGCGCCAAAGGTTTTTTGTCCAAAAGGAGTAGTTCTTCCAATTATGCCCCATAACCGAAGGTCGTCACTCAGAGAGGATCCTTCCAGGTTTCTTGCCAAGTCCACGATGTACCAGCAGTGCCTCACATAATAATACACTCTTTGTCATCCTTCTCCCTACCGCCAATGCCCACAATGCTTCTCTTGCTTTTCAAATTACGACTAGATTTCTTCTGGTTTAGACGTATTTCCGGGTCACCAGATGCTGCAGCTCTGATCACCGCGAGGCGGTGTTTCGCCCTCTCGTCCCCCTGATCCGCTGCGCGTACGTACCAGACGTTGGCTTCCAGCGGATCACGTCGGCAACCGATGCCCATTTCTGTGAAATAGCCTATGGCGTACTCTGCCTTTGGAAATCCTACAAAAGTCTTGTCAGCCATATACACTCATGGTTTCCGTAGCCCACGCACCTAGCTCGGCAGCCTTCTTGGCCCACTCATAGGCCTCCTGCTCATCTTTCTCGAGCACAGGTTCAGCTCCAACCATGTACCATGCACAAAGCGCCATCATCGCCTGTGGCAGGCTCGCTAACGCTGCTGCGTTGTAGAAGTGCACGCTTAGCGCAGGGTCTCTGGGACAACCCAGCAATCCATGTTCATACGCTTCACCCATCCGCATGTTGGCCATGGCGTGTCCCAGATCAGCAGACTGCGTGAAGAGTTGAGCGGCATACGCTTCGTCCTTGAAGACGTCGTCGCCATAGCCATGTTCATGCAATAATGCGAGCTCATAAGGCGCCGCATTATGGTGGATATCCGCTGACTCGGCTGCACGCTTCAGCCACTTCAGGCCTTCACGGTAGCGGCTTCCGAGGCCCATATCCCCGGACAAACATGCCTTACCCAACCTTGTCGCAGCACCAGGATGGCCTTTCGAAGCAGATTGTCGGTAATACTGCACGGCCTTTGCAGGATCCTTCTTCGAGCCCCACCCAAACTCGTAGCAGAGCGCTGCACGGTATCCAGCCTCAGCATGGCCATGTTTAGCCGCGGAGACGAAAAGTGGAAATGCGGTATGGTAGTCCTCTTTACCTTTGTGGAACAGACCAGAGGCATAACCGTCAGCTAGTAAATACTGAGCAAATGGATAACTCCGCCCAGCTAGGCCAAGAAGGATGTGCTTTGCTTCGGATATTAACTGTATACGCTCCGAACGGTTTTCGCCGCCGTTGGGTGAAGGTGGTCGACTTGTAGGCGTTGCGGCTCTTGATTCACTGGCAAGATTGATCAGGAGGATAGCAAATTCGTACTGCGTCTTCTCATCATGCGTCTTCTTCACATTGGCTCGGTACATCTCCAGGGTTTGCTTTGTATCCAGCAAAGAGGCATTGCTTCCAACCGCGCCTTTCAACAGAGAGTTATCGAAGGTCGGAGTTGGCGCTATTTGCTGTGAATAAGGCATATTTAGGAGGTCAATGTATGATACAGGCCTACTGTCAGGCGACCTTCGGTTTGGGGAAATTGACAGCCCGCGGAACGGTGAAACGCCAGGAGAGCCATGGACAGATAGATGCGGAGAAAGAGTACGACCCCGCTGATAGATTTCGCCACCGAGGCTGAGGCTTGAGGCAGGACGAGAGAGTGACTGGTTTGACTGGTGGCCCTCGGGCCGCAGAAATATTGACAAGTTCGACCCATCACCAGCAGAAGATGATGACGAGGTTTGAGAGTCTGACTGGATTGAGAGAAAGGTTGCACGAGACGCTCGGTGGTCAGCCTTCTTGTGAGGCCCTTCATTCGGCTCTTGACGGTCTTCCGGTTGCCACCGTAGATCAGGCGCCGGATAGCCATCTGCAAGGCTCACATGCGGTTGATGCATCTGTTCGTTTTCTTTGTCTCCAGGGGTATATGGGGCTGAGCCCACTCTTTGGTGTATACCGTTGGAAGCGGCCGGTATACTGAACAACAAGTGTTGGCTTGACGAGGCCAACGGAGGCGAACCCCGCCATTGACCCAGATTAGACGACTCCACTCGTCGAGGCGAGCTTTCGACCGATCTGTGCACCTTCCTTATGCCTTGTACAGTTTGTCCATGTTCGGAGAACGATTCAAGGCATTCTCGCGAGTAGTTCGCTGCAGGGGTTGGTATGGTCGAGTTCATGGAGGACTCTAATGGCAGTGTAGTGTAGAGGCCTTTGGATGTTGTCCTCGTAGGGTAGGTTGCAGTAGGATGTGAGTCACGAACGGGCTCTGGCGGTAGCGCAGTGATGTCTCTCTCTTGCAGGAGATGGCCTAGCCATGCCCCACGCACTGGGAAAGTCGTCGCGCTTATTCTTTGCCTTTGGACCAATGTTGGGCCATCCATATGTATGATCGTATGAGCAGAGGTGGAATGGACAGAGGATTGGTCGAGGTGTGGAGGAAGAACAAAGAATCCTGACGACGTCGTTCGTACGTGTGGAGCGTGTGTGAAAAGTTTACGCGTACGCACTGATTGATGGAGACCAAAACTCCAACAGTTCGTGGCACGTTTGATGAGAATAATGTCGAATATTAATGAAGTCCGACTCGTGAATTCAAGCAGCTAGCGATAAAGCAAAGAAGTGCAGATCCGTCTGTGCGTCTATTGCGGAGACCTGGTTAGCCCCTTCACTCCTGGCACAGTAAATCTGCTTACCTACGAAGGACAGTGATTTAAACGAGTGACTGGTATATCAAATATCAATAACTCCTATCCCGAAGACTAAAACGAGTGAAGATTGAGTTGGCCAGGGTAGCTAAGAAATTTAAAACAACGGGAGCTGATGGAGAAAGGCGAGATGGTCCCTGCAGCGGTTTGCAAACACGACAGGGACTCGCACTGACAAGGTTCGGCGCCACACGTACGCGATGCCCGGCAGATCTTTAACAATCTGCCCACCCTACCCGTATCGTTGAGCTTAATGTTTCCAGAAATATCATATTATTTTGTAGGTGGCTTAAGATGCGCCGTTGGTGTTCCTTTTCCTTCCGCCCCGCCGGTAAGGTTGCGTTTCCAGTCCTCCGTCGCCTGAGGCTATTCGCGGCTTTCTCTAATAATCCTCTATGTACGAAACCTTCGCTGAGAATAGAGAACCCAAAGTCGGAGCAGCGCACAATTGCTTGAAGTTTTGAGCAGCTGACGAGTTCGGTGGCACTAAGACTCCAGAGTTCTGTGCATTAGGGGCAAGCCTGCTTCGGTCGAGAACTGGCATACTGTAGATGACAGATTAGGGTTCGCCGCATCAATAACTCGGTAAGGTAAAGGGCCCCCCATCCGATTGTCGGCTTAGGAATTATTAGAGGGTACTCGTGAGTGGTATAGTTGTACCTAGGTACTCTGTAGATACTTGGCGTAGAGTACGATTGTAAATATATTAAAGCGTTAATTTGACCTGGCATTAATCTACTGATAGGATAGCCATCAAGCACGTCAAGATGCATGTTTTCACTGCTGTCAGACGTTTAATCGTTGCCAGGCAGACAGCAACTGCAGGGATAACAACGCTCAGGGGTTGGCTAGACGGTTTCTGACGCGTGTATCAAGACGCGTACCTTTGGGCTCTGATTTCTCCCAGCAAGACTACAAGCTCCACTACACAGCACTCAATCTGAAATCACAGTTTGCTGCAGTCCTAGACGACGACTGTCGGCACAAGACTTTGTCCCAACAATCGAAGTTGACGTGGCAGATGCAGGAGACCCTCGTCGGCCCCTTAAGATAGAAGCGCGCTTGCGCCCAGCTAGTGCTGCACGTTGCGCTACGCCAGGCACCGTTCACCCAAGGTTCAAGGACCGAGGATTGCCATACATTATCATTGTACATAGCTCGTGCTCTTTAGCGTTCAAGAATTTGTATTGGTTCGTTTTGCTTTTGGGACATCGTTTGTCTTACTACGATTATTCGCCTTTGATATCTTGTAATCGCCGCTACTCTATCGCCTGCCCTCTGACCTACAACCAATCCGCATACTCCTCCGCGCTCAGCAACAATTCTTACGGCTGTCGCCAATTTCGTATTGCTAGACGATTGTTATACTAGGCTCCTTCAGTACGTCATCGAAAAGGACTTTTGGGACAGGGCATTGCGGTGACTGGGCCGGTGCCTGAAACCCCCTCTTACTGGTTGGTGTTGATGCATTCCGAAATGAGGTATGCGATTAGCCCCGCTGACCTTACGTCTGTACAGGCCACCATGCCTCTCCAGCGACCTCAGCCGGCTTCGCCCAGAAAGGAACGTGATCCGAGACCAACATTCGACCGGGACTCTCCGCGGCGACTGCGAAACCATGACCTAGAAGTCCACCCACATAGTAGCTCTAGGCTAGAGAAACAAGAAGCCTATATCGGGACGACACAGGCAAAGCCTCACGAAAGAGTGGCTGCAATGCCAAACCAACAATCATTCGATCTCCAGGTGCGTAGGAAACGGAGCCTGGTGCGCCCTGAGCGCCGTCGAATCGATCGAGATCATCCGAATTATCATTATACCAAACATGCGCAGAACATGGCAGTCTACCCGTCCACAACGGGAAATGATCCAATACAGGACGATTATGAGGAGGACGGAACCGCTAGATCCGCCAGCACAGATTTAAAGAGCTTGCATCCCCATGACAATGACGGATTAGGAGATGGACTACATGCAGCCGGCAATGGGCAACGAGGAAGAGATAGTGGCCGTCCGACCCGACGAGATGGGGAAAGGAGCAGGAAACTTCAAAGAAAAGTGACGGAGAAGGATGCACGACGGTTCGATGAAGAGGAGCGGCTTCGACAGAAACAAGCGGATGATGCCTTGCGGCCACCCAGCCTTTGGAATGTGTATTGTGCGATGATTACCTTCTGGTGTCCGGATGCTATACTACGATGTGCTGGCAAACCTGCAAAAGCACAGCAAAGAGCTTGGCGTGAGAAAATGGGGCTAATCAGCATAATCCTGGCAATATGCGCTTGTGTTGGTTACCTTACATTCGGCTTCACTCAGACCGTCTGCGCTAATGGCGGTCCACAACGCCTACGGAACAACCAAGTCGATAGAGGTTACTTGATAGTCCATGGCGAGGCGTACGACTTATCAAGGTCCCAGCACCCCCTCGCCCGTGGTGTGCCTGCAGGCTCGAATGTGCTGTTCGACCTCCCGGAGAAGCATGGTGGCCAAGACGGCAGCTTCATGTTCCAGAATGTCAATGGAGCCTGCAAAGGGCTCATTACGCCGGCCCCAGGCTCAGATGTGCCTACTAATGCGAATGGAGACCTCGCTTGGTACTTTCCCTGCACCACTTTCAATCAGGACGGATCAAGTAAACCGAACTTAACTATACCATTCTACCTAGGTTACGCTTGCCACACGTCTGAACTTGCTCGAAAGTCGTTCTACTCCCTGAAGAGCTCTGGCGACGTGTACTTCACCTGGAATGATCTTAAGAACTCCTCCCGAAACCTAATGGTTTGGGGCGGCAACGTACTGGACTTGGATCTCCTCGAATGGTTCAACACGTCCCAGGTTTCCTACCCTGCGCGATTTGATGAGATCCGTCAAAACTCGGCCTATAGAGGCGTCGATGTCACTCGAGCCTTCTCTACGGGCCAAGACAAGCAGCTGGGCCAATGCTTCTCTGAGATCATCAGGGTTGGATCTATTGACACTGCGACCATCGGATGCATCGCATCAAGAGTCGTTCTCTACGTTGCCCTGGTCTTCATTCTGTCCATTGTCCTGGTCAAATTCTTCCTGGCCCTCGCTTTTCAATGGTTCCTAAGTCGTCGCTTTGCGGCGCCCAGAACATCCTTAGCGCCTGACTCAAAGAAACGGCAACAGCAAATCGAAGAATGGAGCGATGACATATATCAGCCACCGCCCAAAATTCAAGACCCTGCCAGCAGCGGATTCTCTGACCGCTCGAGCAAACGCGGTAGCGCATTCTTGCCCACAACTTCAAGATTCACTAGCCCATATGCCATTGATCGAACGCTCGGAAAGTCTCGTCCTCCACCAACTACTATGGCCAGTCAGAACTCGACCGCCCGGTTACTTACGAGTAACACGATGTACAAGTACAACAATGATAGTGAGGCTACCATTCTGGGCGGTTTCGCTGGAAAACCGTCCACGGCTGAGAATCGTAGCAGCTTTGTGCTTTCTCCAAACGAGCAGAGATACTCTAGCGTAATGGGTGAAGTTGACGGGCCTGGTCCAGCCGGCTTCATTCATGAAGCTGTTGTCCCTCAACCGCCGCCAGAGTGGCAGCCATTCGGCTACCCACTAGCTCATGCTATATGTTTGGTCACTGCTTACTCCGAAGGCTACCATGGTCTGCGCACGACGGTCGACTCTATTGCCACCACCGACTACCCCAACAGCCACAAGCTGATTTTGGTCGTGTGTGATGGGATGATCAAAGGCAAAGGCGAGCATTTCTCTACCCCGGAGATTGCTTTAGGCATGATGAGAGATCACTCCATTTTGCCAAGTGAGGTCCAGGCTTACTCATACGTGGCCGTCGCAAGCGGCTCGAAGCGGCACAACATGGCCAAGATTTACTCCGGTTTCTACGATTATGGTGACCGCTCGGTCGTACCTCTAGAGAAGCAACAGCGCGTCCCGATGATGGTGGTGGTTAAGTGCGGTACTCCTGACGAGGCCAACAAAAGCAAACCTGGTAATAGGGGAAAGCGGGACAGCCAGATTATTCTCATGTCGTTCTTGCAAAAAGTCATGTTCGATGAACGGATGACGGAGCTCGAGTATGAGATGTTCAATGGCATATGGAAGATTACTGGGATATCGCCGGATTTTTATGAGATAGTACTAATGGTGGATGCGGATACGAAGGTCTTCCCTGACAGCATGACGCACATGGTTTCTGCTATGGTCAAGGACCCCGAGATCATGGGGCTTTGCGGAGAGACGAAGATTGCGAACAAGAGGCAGAGTTGGGTGTCAATGATCCAGGTTTTCGAGTAAGTTTGGTCAAAAACCATACCATTCCAGTTACTGACCAGCGCCAGGTACTTCATATCCCACCACCTGTCGAAATCCTTCGAGTCTGTATTCGGCGGGGTCACCTGTCTTCCTGGTTGTTTCTGCATGTACCGCATTAAGGCGCCTAAGGGCGGTCAAAACTACTGGGTACCCATCCTCGCCAACCCGGACGTGGTGGAACACTATTCCGAAAATGTTGTTGACACCCTGCACAAGAAGAATTTGCTTTTGCTGGGTGAAGACAGATACCTCTCGACTCTGATGCTCAAGACGTTCCCCAAGCGCAAGCAGGTCTTCGTGCCACAAGCCGTATGCAAGACCACTTGCCCGGACGAGTTCAGGGTGCTCTTATCGCAGCGACGTCGGTGGATCAACAGTACTGTGCATAATCTAATGGAGCTTGTTCTTGTCCGGGACCTGTGTGGGACTTTCTGCTTCAGCATGCAGTTCGTTGTTTTCATTGAGCTTGTCGGCACCCTTGTGCTTCCAGCGGCCATCTCCTTCACACTCTACTTGAGTAAGTCACACACCTTACTGTGATCCGATGACGGTATGCTAATAAGTATGCAGTCGCCATATCCATCAAAGCCGGCATCACTCACACCGAAGCTCCCGTCATCCCCCTCATTCTGTTGGCACTGATCCTAGGCCTTCCTGCCGTGCTCATTGTCCTCACAGCCCATCGCTGGTCATACGTCGGCTGGATGTTGATTTATCTTGTATCACTTCCAATCTGGAACTTTGTCTTACCTACATACGCATATTGGAAGTTTGATGACTTCAGCTGGGGCGACACCAGGAAGACGGCGGGAGAGAAGACGAAGAAAGCGGGCATTGAGTATGAAGGCGAATTCGATAGTAGTAAGATTACGATGAAGAGGTGGGGAGACTTTGAGCAAGAGCGTAGGACGAGGGGCCCTACAGGGAGGATGATGTACGGAGAGTCATCGGCTTGGTTACAACAGCCGCAGAGTCGTGACAGTTATCGAGACTATGATTGAGCGACACGAAGCATTCAGCGAAGCATGATGGCGTTTGGACTCTTGGGACTGGGACTGTTGGAAAGGCGCTCTATGTCCTTGCATCTCCTTGTCGAGAGATCATACCTCTGGGGTTTGTGCATAGAACTGCACGGCATTGGCAGAGAGAGCATTTTTTGGATGGGCGTATAGACACAAAGGGACCGGGGCAAGAGATTGAGCTTAGGTTTTCAATACCTACTATATTGTTCTAAGGCACATCAAGGCGAAGTGAACAAGATTCTCTAAACTCTTGCCATTGGCTCGTCCCTTTCAATCCCTGCCAGTATCCAGCTACTCCACTACCTCGCCAGCTGGGGAGTACGTAATCAACTCAGGGCAAATGCAAGGGCAGAGCGTTAAAGGCAAGGCAGGCCACGGGATAGGCGGCGAACGGCATGCCTTGAGTAACGATGCACACGTTGTGTCGGGTGCTGAAGGTGTTACAGATTACAGTTTGTGGCGTAAAACGGTTGCGAGCATGGGTAATGAGGCGTTGTCGGCTGCGGTGCCCCGCTCATGCTTCGCTCATCCGCAACCCAGAGGCAGCGCCAGCGTGGTTCGCCATACATGATGTGTGCGCCTAACTGACTGTCTCTCTTACTCTGTCTCTATTTCTACTTCTCTTTGACTCCTTCACGCTACGAACGTCTATTGCTGGTTGTTTAGACAGATCCCCCAAGTCCTTGCCAAACGATCGTCGTGGGCACCGCGACCTCATCTTTGAACCACGACCCAGCTGGGCCACAACTGCTTTACCGCCAAGACACACGCTGCAGGCAGAAAGCAAGGGCCAGAACTTTCTGACCTTTGGGTCACTTGCTGCTGATAGAGCTATCACAAGCTAAGACAGCTACACATTGTGACCGCCTACCTACGGAGCACACCCTATCTGAAGTCCTTCTTACAGCCCTCCTTGACGACCTTTACCTCAGCGCGTCTGTGGGAGAAGCAGCGCCACTCAATCCTTAAAACAAATCGAGACCTTGCTCCACAATCGTCTCTGAAGGCGCCAGAGCGCACAGTCGTAGCTCTTCCGTGAGCTGGTTGGTAGAAGGGTTCGTCTAGACACCAGTTCTTAGGTGCCAGTTGGTCCTCGCACGGCAGAGAGGATTAAGGAGTCAGGAGTATCACCACTCAATGTTCACCAATAGCGTGGATGACATACTCTGTAACGGAACGGCTGGACCCACTCCTTCCCATGGATCTTCTGCGCGACCTTCCCACAAAGTCCAAGATCTCAGTTCTCATGCGGTGACGTCTCACTCAGCCTCCATCAGCGGTGATCAAGGTAGAAGCTCTCAACAGCCTCGCAAACAACGGAGCAGTTCGTGGCAGCAGCGAGCAACGAGTTCGACTGGATCTACGCAGCTGATGACTCCGCCACGAGAGTACGACGCTGCAGACTCCTCACATGGATGGACGCAGCAATCACCACCACCTGCGCCAACATATATTTATGACCAGCAAGATGCCTTAAGGCCGCCCACACCGGGGAAGTCTGATGATGGACGGTTTGAGGGGCATGAAGACGACGACTGGATGAGCGATGATGGTGACTCTGGAGGAGTGCCCATCGACTTGTATGGCGGAAAAGATGTGTCTATGGAGGATTATGATCCTCCAAATGGCTCGAGAGGCCACGATTTCCAGGAACATACGGAACATTACTCCTCCACCTTCCACGAAAGCTCTTCCGACGATTTGGGTTTCAGTGCTGGTTTTAGCGGTCCAGAAAGTTCTTTTTCAAATCTTGCACAAGCCTATGGCAATGCACTATCTGTGTTGGAGACCACGCCGACAGTGGCAGGGAGCCTAGTAGGACCATCTTTTACACCAAGCCTTCACGTGAATTACGAATCTGTAGTCCCAAACCTATCAGCTTTGGCAAGCTTCCCCAATCAGATCTCGCAGTATCAGGCCACCACCACACAGTTCTATCCACCGTCAACGCTGGAGACTGCTGAATCGTACCTTGAGTTCGAACCATTCGATGACCTCCCTTCTCAACAACATCAAGCAGCTACCTACGCGCTAGCTGACGGCAGTGGCAACCCGGAACCTGTCCCAATCTCCGGCCCGTCAACCACACAACTTGCACATTGGGCGGGAGGTATGGCAGCGGATTATTTCTACGTCAACCCCTTCATTCCATCTCCTAATGGCGAAGACGATACCGATATCCTTGTGGAAGATTACCATTGCGATGATAGCTTCAGCAAGTTCTTGCACCGCTGGACCATGATGCGAGGTTTGCATCCGGGTACATACAGCGACTTGGATTTACTAGAACCCAGCGCTTTGAGGTCGATGGTAACGCCAAGACGCTCAAAGACTACTGTGAATGATCTGCACGGAGCTTATTGTGATCTGCAAGGGATCAACTGGACACAGCTGGGGACGACAAGAGCAACGGCCAGAAGAGCTCGTAGGAGGTTTTATCAGAATAGAACGAATCTTCATGGAGCTCAGCAGTCTGCTGTAAGTCACCATACCTGTCAACAAATATGTGGAGAATAGACTAACAACACGACATACAGTCTGCACAAATCATGCCTTCAACAGAGCGCTACTTTGCATTCAGGGAATCGAATCCTGCACACCGTATCTCTCTGCCGCACTTCCAATTAAGGAACCTCATCTCAGCAACTTCGAAGAGTGACGTCTATTATGTTGGCAAATCGAGAATTATGCATACCGATCCGTCCACTTCGGAAGTTCGATGCGTGCTGGATCTCTCCAATAGTTCAGAGTTCCATGGCCCGTTTTCTGGATCGGGCTCAAGTATCACATGCCTTACGGCCTCAGATCGCGTTATTGTTGCAGGTGGCTTTGAAGGTGAATATGCTCTCGCGGATCCATCGTCCGCTGTAGGGTCTGAATGTACGATCGGACATGTTACGAACGCCGAGAATGGCATCACGAACCACGTGCAAACGTACTTGGGCCGCAAGAACGGTGCCGTTCAGGCTGCCTTTTCGAACAACGACTCTCGTCTGCGGATCTTGGATTGCTACAGCGACACGTTCATCGCCGAGCACGCGTTTCAGAATCCAATCAACTGCTCGGCCATCAGCCCAGACGGCCGCATGCGAGTGATAGTGCAAGACGATAAAGAAGTCCTCATAACGGACGCCGAGAGAGGCGGCATCCTTCGGACTCTTCCCTGGCACAACGACTACGCCTTCGCATGCGCATGGGCAGATGACGGCATCCACGTGGCAACCGGCGCGCAAGACATGCAGACCATTATCTACGACGCTCGCTGGTGGAAGTGCCCCCTGAATATCATAGCATCGGAGCTCGCCTGCCCTCGCTCTCTGCACTTCTCACCCATAGGAAGCGGCCGCAGGGTCCTGCTAGCGGCAGAGCAAGCGGATGTGGTGAGCGTGATCGACGCTGTGAGCTTTGAGAAGAAGCAGACGCTGGATTTCTTTGGTGGGATCGCGGGCTGTGGGTTTGTGCCTGATGGGGAAAGCTTCTTTGTGGCCAATTGTGATCGTTTGGTTGGTGGCATATTGGAGTTTGAGAGGGTGGGGCGGGGGGAGAGATATGGCTGTGAGGAGGATTTCGAATCCGGGAAGGAGAAGTGGAGAGATGGGGCGCGGGATCGTGAACGGGACTATGATTGGGATAGGGGTGAGGACTTGGAGTGGAGTGGGAAGGTGAGGGGGACAAGGGAGGAGAGAAGGGTGAGGGGGTTGAGGATGGATGATGTGGTGGTGTGAGGTTATGATATGCGCTTCGTTTTGATACCAATTTAGTTGTAGTATATCCTGGAGTTGGGACACATATCTTAGCTCCTCTCTAGATTCGGTATATATCCTATGTCTTTCAATGGTGGTCATTTCACCATGCCACAGTGCAGCTCCACTCAACTATCTCCCCTTTACTCGATTTGACTGGGAACCAACCTATGTGACTATTAGGCGACTACTAAAAGTACTCCTTTCACCAACGTTGATTCAGCAGAGTCATAGGTCAGGTGATTTAGCGATGCGATATAACCCCGTCACACGACAGATGACATCTAAGCGTCTCTGATTCGCTACACCGAACCTCCCTTATCTCGGTCGTCCACTGCCGAGACAAACGGTACCTGCCTTGCCTTATCTCGACACCAGACTCAAGCGCTTTTCGGACTACACAGTGCCACAAACTGAATAACTCTTACCTACCACTTTGCTAAAATTACGTACAGAGAAACATGGCCTGCTTCCGGATGGAGTTCCAAGTTGCGAGAAAGTTGGAGGCGTCGTATAGAAGGATTGGAGCATCCTTCTTTACTTCGCTTATCCGAGTCCACCGCCTCTCCTTGGACCTTGAATGCGTTGATCGCGTTTGTGTGAAGAGTGCTCATCTCGTGCCATAGCCTCATCGTTCGGCAAATACAATAATAAGAAATCCAATGACCGCTAGGAGTACAGACTACCTCATTCTGTTACAATCCCTGGCTGGTTCGCCAAGTGCATGATTTGCAACGCTAAACTTGGACGTGTCTATCCATCGCTGTTGCAGTTATCCTTTGTCGTCGCTTAGCTTGGCACATCATCAGAAAGATAGCAGTATCATCAGTGGCCGGCAAAGCATTTTATACTTTTCTAGCTTGACTGATCTGCCCTATTTTCTTATTGATTTTGCACCCCAAACTTGCATCCATTGGTTCACTGGACGTAGCAAATCGGGACCTCTACAGTAGCCATAAAGTACATTGTCATCGCTGGCACAGTTATCTGATAACGGGAAGGAACCGACATACCGAAAGACCGGACGAGATCCCTGTCTTGCCCCGCCATTCTGATATCTCTCATTATCAAGGGGCAATAAATATATGCACAATGACAGCTGCTATAGCCATTAGACCTGGAGTAATCCATCCTCAGATTCTCGCTACCGGCACCTCAAACCATTACAAACTGCCCATGCTTGGCAAAGAGAATATCACACCCAACAACGCACGCCTACACCCAGATGCCAAGAACAGCATCCGCGCTCGAAAGGAGAGGCCTTGTGATGGCTGCCGTAAAAGGAAGAGTAGATGTGTGATCCATAAGGGTGCTGTGTTATGCGTGCTGTGTGACTTTCACAAGCAAGACTGCACCTTCGTAGAGGCGCCCCAACCGCGGAAGAGGAAGGTGGAGATCAATGAGCAAAGAGATGCAACCGTCAAGAAGCAGAAGTATGGTTTGACAGAACAACGACTTTCCCCCTATGAGTATTTGATTAACCTTGGGCTAGGCCTCGTCATCGCTCACCCGAAAAGCAAAGGCACTCTCAGAAACTCGCTGCCACGCAACCCTTCGTTGAGGTTACCGATGCGAGCGCGGTTGACCTAAGCTTCCAGCTCTCCGAATCGCTAGGATTCCAAAGACATAACCAAAGCAAATATGTCGGCCTAACCACATCCTTTGACTCCGCCCTGATCCACCTTACACCGTTCGACTCCGAGCAGAAAAGTAGGATAGGCTCAATCGCCCTTCGTAGGGTGGCGGATAATGAGTGCTTCGTGCTCTCTAAAACGAGCAATTCCACTACTGAAGATGAAGATGAAGCTGAAGCTGAAGCTACTCGACTTATCGAGCAGATTGTCCATCCGCATGGTCCAGCTCTCATCGACACCTATTTTCGTCTTGTACACCCCAGCTTTCCTGTCATACAGAAGCAGATCTTTCTCGCCCAATACGGTGGTGCAAGCCGCCACCTACCACCTGCATTGATTGCGGCAGTGTATATCCTGGCGCTCAACTACTGGTCGACCCAAAGCCCGCCACGGACACATCCGTACCCGGATACTGCCAAGTTGGAGGACATTGCGTATAAGTTTCTCACCGCTGCCCTAGACCATCCCAAGCTGTCCGATGTCCAGGCTGGTCTTTTGCTCCTCCAAAGTCCGGGAGCAAGATCGTGGGGTTTGACCACTGCGCTAGTAGCGGCTGGCCAAGAGCTTGGTCTCCATTTAGATTGCTCGGATTGGGAGATCCCTAAATGGCAGCGCGCATTACGCCAAAACATTGGGTGGGCGCTGTATATGCAGGATAAATGGGGTTCGCTTATCCATGGATTACCGTCTCACATTTTCGCGCCGAATTGGGCTGTGAGGCCTCTTTCCGAGCAGGTTCCTCAAGACCTGGATGAACTGTGTGCCAAATCGGAAGCTAGAAACACTACAAGGAGGGCCGAGGAGATGGAGGAAAGAATGGTGTTTCAGCGAATGATTGCTTTGACGGATATCATGTCGGAAGTGCTGGATACTTTCTACTCTCAGTCTGCCGCTAGGGAATCCAAACAAGCCGGCAAAAGCGGGACGAGATTGATTCTCGAAAGGGCAAAGCCGGTGCAGATGAAGCTAAAAGATTGGTTTGCTAACTTGCCAGCCTCACTACGGATGGATAATGTGAATGGAGAGAAACCTTCGCCAAACGGTAAGTTATACTGAAAACATCTACGCATGTAAGTTGATGGCTGATAGTTCTCTTGCCGTACACAGGCGCCCTGTACCTGGCATACTTCGCTACGGAAATAACCCTCCACCGCCGAATAATCTCCTCCCTGCCAACGACCATTGCATCCGACTCTTCACCCTACCTAACTCACATCTGTCGTTCGGCAGCCAAAACACGCTTAATCTCCGCCATGGACTTTGCCAACCGCTTGAAGCCCCAGCATCTGTCGGCATTCTGGTACTTTCCATCGGCGACAAACTTCGCCTTGATTGGCACGTTTGGCGCGCTGCTGATGGCCACTGCGCCGGGCAAAGAAGAAGCCGAGTTCTATCGTGCTAGGTTGGAAGAGTACCGATGGACGCTTTCTGTCAGTAATAAGAGGGCACCGTGGTTGGAGGGCGTGCTTGAGAGGTTAGATCTTAATGGCGAGATGCTGAGGGGGCTGGAGGAGAAGCCGAGGATTGCGGACGTCGTGAAGCAGGATCTAGATGAGGAGCGGGATGGTGTGTGGAATGCAGACGAGAAAGGAGAATTGATTGATGGCGAAGGAAGGATACCGGTGCTGATGAGATACCCTTCTGGACCGGGGTTTGAGGGACTACTAAGCGAGATGCTAGATGGGTACGGCTCAGACGAGGAGGATGATTCTACTGGGTCATGACTGATGGCAGGTTATCGAACAAGAAGAAATGAATGATGATCGTACGGTCTAACGCTACCGTGTGCTGGCAAATGTCAGCTAAGCGAAGCGACAAATAACATACCAGAGACGATTCTGGAACGGTGTGGATTCGGCGAGTGATAAGCAGAAGCTATGGAGCGTCCCCTTAGGTCGATTCAATCAAGCCTTTCATTCCAAACAACGCTCAAAACTCTGTTCTCCGCAGAAACTCTGAGGCTGGAATTTCTCACTTTGCCGTTGTCCGCCAAAACTTCGAAGGTCAACCCACAACATAGATCCTTCGACCAAGTACAGCTTGTTTATCTCTCGTGTATCGGTCCGGATCTCCATTTCCCGTCGCTCGGTCTCGAAGTCGGTAATCAACCTACATCCAGGCGAGACTTGTCACCTCGTCGCCTCCAACCTGAGCATTTCAACCTTTAAAGATCTCATCCAAGTGAAACCTACCTTTTCACACCTTACATAACGTCATCAGCTCATACACCTTTTTAGCTCGCTGCCTGTTTCACCGATCTTCACCGGTCTTCTTCACTGGGTATAAATATACTTCACCTGCCTCCGTCCAACCTGCACCACTTCCTTCCACACGACTCCTTATCAGCCCTGCTCAAGCAGCATTCGACACCCCAACCCACACACCTCAAGATATCGTACTGCCAAGTCACACTTCCAAGACAAGATGGCGTCCAACCTCACAGCTCGCGAGCAGCAGCTGATCGTGCTGTCGTATGAGCGCTTCAAGACCGATCCCGAGGTACGTTTGATCCTATCACTACTGCTCCTCCATTCCCAAGATCGTAAACATTTGTCTAGGTATGTTCGCCTCAACCTGCTACCCACCATCTTGTCTTCACTGCATGGTTCCATTATCCCCCATCCCTTGTCACTCGCCCCGCAACGTCACTGCCTGTCACCCCTCCCTCTCACTGCGCGCACCTTCTCCTTCTCCGTTTCTCCCTCTCGTCCCTCACCTGCTCCCTTCACCCCCTACCCACGTCCCACTTTTCTTCCAACTCCTTCGCCCTTCCTTCGCACATCATGAGACTCAGCATAGCTCACACATTCAGGTGGACTACTCCATGCTCGCGCAGAAAGCCGGCCTCAAGAACGCCCATGTAGCAAGCACAGTCTACAGCGCCGCGAAGAAAAAGCTCCTCGTCGGCGGCGGCGGTGGTGGCGGCGCTGCGGCGAAGAGGGGTAGACCAGCGTCGTCGAACGCTACAGCCACGACTGCAGGAACGAAACGCAAAGCCGCTGTGAATGCCAATGGCAATGCGGCGAAGAAGTCCAAACGAGGAAAGGGAAAAGAGGGGAGCAAATCGCCGGAGCCACTGCCTGTTGAAGAAGACGATGAGGGCGATGTTCAGGTCAAGCACGAACGTGGAAATTCCGATGGCAATGGCGATGCAAACGGAGACGCACACGGAGACCAGACGAATGGAGGCGCAGTCAAAGCACCATCTACCGCCAAGGATCGAGAGGCTGGAAATGGGGATGCGCAGAACGGCGAGGAGGGTGGAGATGCGGATGCAGATGGTGTCGAGGAAGACGGTGGATACTACGGCGATGGCGGCGTGGCCGAGGCGCAGAGGCTTCTGGATGGGAATGAGGAGGATGCTGAGGATGGCGAGCTTTATGCTTAGCCATCTGAGAGGGGAGGTGTGCAGGGAGGATAAGTGGAGGGGGAAGTGGAGCGGGAAAAGGGAGGGAGGATGGAACGGGGTTGTGCTTGGGGCATGACATGGTATGGACTCGGTACAGGAGCGTTTTTGAGGGTTTCCGGTATGCTCAGCGCCTCGGTTGGGTTGAGGTTGGGATCACTGGCAGTCGTGTTCGTGATTGGCATTGCGTTTGGTTTGGGAGGGAAACGAAGCAAACTGCTTGCTGAAGGGACCGGGCAATGTGCTTTGGGTGGGATGGGCTCGCCGGGCTTCTCATGATCGTCTCTTTGGGAAGCCATATAACGGACATCTGGGACGGTCCAGGCCAGGTTTCATAGCAAATGATCTACATCCTCTTGCGGCAAACGGAGAGCTGGCACGGCGCTTAGTTGCACTGCTGAACTGCTGAAAATGCAGACTCTCAGCCGGTTCCATGCGAATATGCAGGCCTCTAAGGGATAAAGTAAGACATATGGAGGTTCAACAGACGTCTACCTGTTCTCCTTTTGTTCCTTCGGTACCCACATGTACACCCGCGAAAGGAACAAGCAGCACAAACGTGTCTTCAAATATCAACCTCACGAGGGAAGAACCAGAGAGGGGAAAGCCTCTGAGCTCGCTCACTGTGCGAATTGGCACTTTCCTTGTTTAAAACTCTAGCTTGCGACTCCTTGTTTAGATAGAAGTACAAGTCCCCTAGATCATCTAAGAGTACCAGAGCAAGCAGAGCGCGCGAACATGTCTATATCTGCTTTCTTCAGCTATGTTATCCTACACCTACCACTCGGACCTGTTGCACCATTCCATGTGGAGGAGTTGAGTGCAGCATCCGCCACTGGTCCAGTTCATGCGCTTGAACGACTATCAAGCTATTCAGACAGTTGAGACCGTTTTCTCCCTCTGTCCTACTTATCGTCCAGCTACCAGCCCGGTCTCGTTCTATCCATTCGATAACAAGACGTGACTGAACAGCTCCACTGGCCTACTCATGCACTCTCGCACTTGTCAACGAGCTCAAGAAAGCTGCGCTACGCGCGGTTCCCGATGCAATTTCCCAACACACTCCCGCGGTTGACACCGAGAGTTCGGAAATATCAGTACAAGGTTCTCCAGTCTGCGGTCGTCCCAATCAAGTGATGGTGGTCGCGCCCATCTCCGCTTACGGCCTGAAACTGGCCGTTTCCTTCTCTGATCGAGACGGGTTGAGCGCAGATGATCATTCGAGTAGTCCAGTTTCCGTCAGCGTGGCCGGCGAACCTTTTTAGAAGTAAGATCTCGCCACTTTGTAACGGGATGAGGGAACTAGATCCAAGCTGGCCTTCAACGAGGCCACCGAGGGAGAAATATGAGCGGTGTTGTGTTAGGTTGGGTTGCTGGGGGATACCATCCTAGGGTGGCGTTGTGTTATGATTTCATTTTCTCTTTGACCTTTCATACGCTCAGCGCAGAGCTCGATTGAGGATGCACGTCCGCAAACACACCAGTACTTTCTTCCTGCTGAACAGCCCAACCCATTACAGCTGTTGTCTGCTTCACCTTCTTCATCTCCCTCTCCACCAACCCCATATCCCCATTCCCCCTCTTCGCCCTCTTCTCAGCCTTCGACTCCTTCGGCCTAATCTCCAACAGCTCATCCAACTGCCTCCCTCTCTCCACCAGCTCCTCCAACCCCAACACTTCACACACATCCGCATACCCCTTGCTCTGCGTAATCCTCTTATGCGCGTCCTCTTTCCCAGGGATCATATTACTCAGCAGAAACTTTGTATTTCCCCAGCGATTCTCTACCGCAATCGCATTGGCCATGTATTCTGCTACCACTTCCCTCCACGGTAGGAGTCCTCCTTCGGCTTCGGTGCGGAAACAGCTCGGGTTCTTCTCCGCGGCTGTGGCGATCATGCCGCCGTCGCAGCCATATTGTTTCGCCAATTCCACGGCCTGGTCTCTGTTTTCTACGTCCCCGTTCATGAGGCATGCTACACCGGCCTCTCGGCAGACATCCGCGATCATGCGCAACTGGGCTCTTATCGCTCTTTCCCTCGGCCGCATGGGCGTCGTGCGGCAGTGTACAGTGAGGCCTGTGATCCCTGTCTGTACCAGTCGCCTCACGAGTGCTTCAGTGTCTTCTGGCTTTTCGAGTATGCGTATCTTCACTGAGATCCCAATCTCCCACTTCTCTCCCACTTCCTTGACGAGCGCTTCAAGGATCGAACACAGGATATCCGGCGTCTTTAGCAGGGCGGCGCCCATACCTCCAACTGTAGAAAATGGCTTGGGACAACCGGCGTTTAGGTCGATGCCAGTGACATGTGGCGCAACTAATTTCGCAGCTTCGACAGCGAGGGTAGGAGATGAGGAGCCGAGTTGGAAGATCAGCTGTCCGCGTTCTTTGTCCGGATGGAGGCGGTATATCACACTCTCCTTCTGGTCAGGATTAGGCTTCCTGGAACCATTGGAGGGCAAGCGGGTGAAGTCTAGAGTGGAGGTTCGGGGGTTGAGGTGAGTGGTAGTACCGATGAGGGCGCGGTCTACCGTTTCTGGTCCTAGAGTACACATCAGTAGAAACCTAGGAGATGCTCCTCTGAGGAACGTACCCCATACAAGATCAGCGCCGTACTTCAAAGCGAGCAATCTGGAAGGTAGTTCGCCGGAGCGGACCATTGGTGCGAGTACGACTTTGCCCAGGTAGTCGACTCCATTCTTGGGGATGGGCACCTTCTTTGCAGTCGCTGTCATAATGTGTGTAAGTGTTCGTAGCATCCCATGGCTTGATGTAGGGGAGGATTTGTGGGAGTCCAAGTATACTTCGATGAGTCTCAGACAATTTCACATGTGCTTCTGGTACAGTTCGGCTCATGGATTTGCCGCTCCGGTCTATGGTAAAACTTACCAGATCCGCGTTGATCTATCGAGCGTCTGCCTTTGTATGGCTGCCGTGTAACCAGCTGGAGTGCAAGCGCTGTAAAAAGCATCCAGCTATCGTCGCTCTGGAAGACGAAGTCATATTTGGGCGAAGCACAAATTGGTCACTACGTCGACCGGCGAAAGACTGGCGCCCGTTGCTGACTTAACAGATTGAAAGCAACTTGACAAGATCCTCTAATAAACGACATAAAAAGGATATCACTTCGATACCGGGAAATCAGGTCTTTCAAGGCCGGCGCACTGTCTACCTATCTTTCATTTATTTCAGCAACGTGGTTGAACTCACCAGGGGACCTCCAGTCTCACAGCGCCGAGGCAGCTCACGGGGGGTCGCCCAGCAGACGAGTTATCGCCCAGGAAAGGCTGCTCACCCGCTCTTCACCACACTGGCGACCCCCCGAGAATTTTTCACTTGAGGTTTCGTTTACTCGAGCGTTTGGATGTCGTCTATTAAGCCCCCTTGTGACATATTCTTAGGCATGGTAGAAAACCTTTGTAAGAATTTGACGGACGTATCAATATAATGAGGACGAATCTATCTGTGAACGACTTCTTTGGTGGCGTTATAACGAATAAAACCCCGGCATTGAAGTACTTGTTCATTGGGAAGCCCCGGGAGCGATAGCAAGATCAAGGCCCCGTCAATCCCGTCCCTACGGCCACGACTCCTCCCACAAAGGATGCTGCCCCTCTTCATACCCCATCGCCTTGGCCTGAATCTTCATACTCTCCAGTACCCTCCTCTTCACATCCTTATCCTTCTGAATACTCACGTTCTCAAACCCACTGTGACACGTATCAAACTCAAACGGTTTCAGAGCCTTCCAAATATTATGGATAGACGTCGGGCTGAGCGGTATCATGTTCGGGTATGACCACATGAAGCTGAAGCTTGTGGTGCCTGGAGGTCTGTCGATGTGGTACATTCCGGACTGTAGAGTTTTGTAAGTGGAAAGGTTGGAGGTAATAGACGCGGTAAGAGAGAAGCAAGGAGCACGTACTGGGACTATTGCCATGGCGTCGGCGGTGTAGAGTTTGTTTTCCCAGTGGAGCATTAGGATACCAGGGAAGTGGCCTGAGTTCTCTTAGCTTGAACAAACACCGTTTTATGAGTGTGCATAAGCTTACCTCCGACTTTGACGGCGGTGACTTCCCCAAATATCTCCTCCGTTGCACCCTTGATGAATTTATGTATCGACTCATCGTAGCCACCGCGGCAGAGCCACTCTTTGTCTTCAATCGATGTATACACCGGGCAATTAAACGTTTGTGCCCATTCAACGTAGGTTGTATACCTCAAATTCTGTGAGCTAAACCCCATTTCTCCATCTACGCAGAACCACTCACCAATGCGGATGCGAGATCACAATCGCCTTCAGACCGCCTTTCTCATTAATCTGTTCGATATCAGGTCAAAGCCGTCAGGAGATACGACTAGTACTAACGAAATCAACAGTCTCCTTATCAAGTAGCGCAACCGTCTCCCACAGTATATTCCCCTTAGGCGTACAAAGCAAGAAGCACCTCTGCCCTATCCCAAACTACATCCTACTTCAGCATTTCGCCTTTCCACTCGTAGCATCAATCGAGGTCTAACCTTGGGGTCAGTGACAATATACCACATCCGCTGCTCAACCGGGTCCTGCGTGGTGCGATTCTTGTACTTCTTGCGCAGCTCGGACATCGTTGTCCATGCCTGGCCACTAGATAGATCTAGAATTTAGCGACTCATTTTCTCCTGCGGTGTATTTGGAAGCCTAGAAAGGCGTTCTCTTACGTTGGAGGCACAAATTGCCGCGGATCGTCACATATCTTGCAATTCTTCAACACAGACGAATCAGACTCATCGAACTGGCTCCCACAGGTCACGCAGATAAGGAGGTCGTCGCCATTGGATGACATTTTGGCGATCTTCTTTCAAGAGATATTAGGCTTTACGGCTTTTATCGTGCTCTAGAGCGGATTCGGGTGTCTATAGCCTGACCATCTTCTTCTAACTAACTTGACGGTTGCAATTAAGAAGACCTCTGTTCCAATTGGAGATTCATAAAGTGCTTCTAGGATGTCTACGTACTTCTACCTAGTGAGTAGGAAACGAGACTGCAACCCATTATGTCACCGTGTCGTAGCAGGGAACACGAGTAAGGGATCAGGGCGGGAACATGGGTTTGAACTTAGATCGGAGACTCGTCGAATTCTCTATGTTTTGGTTAGTGTTCAACAGCCATTGTTAGTCTCAGCAGTTAAAACACTCATGCGAATGATGTGACCTGCGTGAACAATATCAAACTCTTGCTATCAAAAGCAATCTAGCAGATGCTAACATCAATGAACAAAACGCCAAGGACCATGCAATCCCAGATTTTGATACGCCATATCAATAAGTCACGCCCAAGCTCCCACAAGCGCCATCAACATGCTTCCAGCAACAACGCTACCACACGCCTGTATTCTCCTCCTTCCCCTCAAACTAACATAACTCTTATCACTCAAAAAGTCCTCTGCCAGTAGCTCCACCAGTCCTGCAAACAGCAGCAACCCACTGCTAATTGCATTCATGATTCCCACCATCAGCAATCCGGTCTGGCTCGCCGGATCATAAAGATTGTGTACGAGAAGGCCAATGGCTTGACCGATAGGCGTAGTGGTGCCGTAGGCGAGTGCCATGAGCCATGGTTTTGGCGAGGATGCGGAGAAGAGCTTTACAGCGGCGATGCGGGAGCCCAGTGCGAGGCCTTCGAAGGTTTGATGGAAGGAGATTGCGACTAGGAGGACGATGAACGGGCCGCCGGTTGCGACTGAGAGGGCCATGCCGATGAACACGGAATGGAAGAGAATGCCGGCTTCGAGGAGGAGGCACTGGAGAAGGGCTTTTTGCTGGTCCTGTTCGTCGATATGAGCCAGCGGCGGGTCTAGTTTGTCGAATAACAAGGGATCTTGATCTGGAGAAGTGGGAGGCCGAGGATGGAGCTGACCATTCGCATAAGGAGATCCTAGCCCTTTCCCTTTTCTACGTTCCGTCACTCCTGACGCATCCGGCACTGGGTCTAACTCGTCCAGGTCTAGGTCAGAGTCGTGTTCGTCTTCATATCGCGTCCCACCTTCCGGAGCCAGATCCTCCCTGGAGCCTTCCAAGCTCCGCAGCGCGATATCCCAATACCCGTGCTGTTCTTCCTCAGGTCTCCTCCAGTTGTGCCCGTGGCTATGTCCCGGTCCAGCGTGCCCATTGATTCCCTGCTCCAATCTTCCCATTCCCCCATCCTTTGTTATCACCCCCCTCTCTTGCTCCCGCAGTGCCCCGTAGTCGCTGTCGTGCACATGTCCCGCTCCTCTCGTTGCAAAGAACATCTCAATGCCCACGACCACAAGCACGCTAACCATAGCAATTAACCCCGCCATGGCCGGATACCCCTGGTTCCAGAACGGCGGCAGACATGGATCCGTGAGGGAGACGAAGGCTGTAGGAAGTAGATGGACGAATGCAGTCGCGATAAGAACTCCAGTACCGAAATGGCGGGATAGGAAGAGAAAGTGGTGTGGAACGGGGAGATGGGGAAATCGGCGGACGATGATGGGGAAGGAACATGCTATACGCCCGTTAGCGTCTTCTGGAGAAGTAAATGAAAGGGATTGCAACCAACCTAATGTACTGAGCACGAGTATGATGATGAGCGCAGCTACGTGCAATGGCGTGTTGTAGTCATTCTTGACCTGACCTGAGCCGCACGCGGGCTTTTCCGCATTTTCCTGCCGCCGGGTAAGCTCCGCTCTGAGAATGGATGCAGACAGCGCTGCCAAGGAGGAATGATCATCTAAGAAGGATATGTCAATCTGGCGCTAAGAGGGGCATCGAGGAGGTTTATTACCTGGTTCAGAGCCATGGTCATTGAGGTTTATCATGGTCGAAGGAAACTAATGGAACGGCTTCCTGGACAATAATGCATTGTCTTCTGAAATTGATGGATCTATCAAGTGGTTGACTGTTATTCACAGCTTGGTTCTGCGTATATATTCCTTAATCGAGCCAGGAGGTAAGAAAATAGTTCGTCGGGAGAAACCGTAAGATCCGTTCGTGCGCATTATCCACCGCGGTACACCTCCCGTGTAAGCACGGCTTCCACAGAGGCGGCTACGGACAACCGTAGTCACAATGTGCATATCAAAATATTAATCAGTTCGATCCACATACACTAAGACTCTGGTAGACGTTTTGGACTTGGGGCGTTCTCAGACAATGCATAGCGCAACAGAAGATTGAAGAACGCTAGCATAAGTGTTTTCTGTACAAACGGGATATGCTTGCTAACAGTCAATTGAAGCGCAATCGCTGCTGCGCCAAGTCTATATGCCTGACCCATCTAACTCGAAATATAAGCAACGAAAGCCCGTCATCCGAAAACAGCCGAAAGGTGTAGGCTTTCCGGCCGATAAACCGTAAGTTCAACCTCTTTTCCGTAGAGGGTGTCGATATCGTGGCGCGACCGTCTCCGTTCTCGCAACTGTACCTTTCCAAACGGTCCATCCCTCCACAAATCTCGGAAAATGCCAGGCTATATGAGGAAGTACGTGGAGCCGTAAATGGGTATCAATGTATCGTTGGTGCTGAAATTGGTGTAAATGTCATGAAGACCGCTCCAGGTGGTGTGAGTAGATTCAGGCACGAAAGTGCAAGATGTGTGTTGGCGTAGAGTAGAGGTGATGAGATTGCGGCGCCTATGGTGCCTTGCCCGCCAACGAAGCACACGCTCGTTATTGTGCATTTTCTGAGCGCGCTATGAAGTAAGCCTTGGCCATTTCGTAAGCCGACCTGCAGACTTATCAGTAACCGGTCCACAACCCTAAAATGACAGGTATATTCGATGGACAAAATAACGTACCAACAGATTGCTGTGCTTGGCATTGTTGTCACAATCCTAGGTTTTAAGCCCTTGAAGTATCCCCGCCATCCCTCTCTCCTCCGAATTATTGCTGCAGCTTCGAACAGCCCTTTTGCGTTCCGTATCTCTAAATCTTTCACCGTGCCTCTTGTCTGCAGCAGTGTTTTTATCACATCCAGCGGCGTGGTGACTGCGGCAGCAACGCCACCTGCTAAACCACCAGCTGCACAGTGCGTGATCGGGTCGTATCGTTTTGATGGATTCATGACCTTGGAGAGGGATTCGTAGGCCATGAATTGAGTTGCGGTAAATGGAACGGTCATACAAAGAGTTGTTGGGTAAGAGACGTAGAATGCTGTGAGCCCTTCGTTCCGGAAGACAGTCCGCGCGCACTGTGTTATCGATCTGTAGACCGAGCCTTGCACCTGCATCCGCTGCTTTATTACTGCAATAGATATTAGCGCGTAGCCAGTGAGATGCTTGGTTTGTACCCATACCGTCAAATGGATTCATCAATGCATCGCTGGCTATTGTTGCGCTGGCGCCGCTCACGGCTGTCTCCCAGTCAGCCTCAGTCTCCAGGTTCTGATACGTATTTCCAGCACACCTGCGGCAAGGGGATGATGTTCCGTGCCCACATTTCCGCCCATTGCGTGCTTCACAGCCTCATACGTTGCAAAATATACCGCATGCGCCGGCCCTGTATTATCTCAGCATTGCTCGCCCAGCAAATTCCCATAGCTGGCAAACTGACCCGCTCCTACAACGACGCTAGATATCCCCCGCCATAACGATCTGAAGCCTTCAACTCTTGCTATTGTCGATATCGCGTTGGACATGCCAGTATAGACGGCGGAGGGGGAAGGGCTGACGATTTGCATCCGGGTCTAAAACTTTATCAGGGCGGCATATATGGTGGAGCAACGGCTGCGCGGACTTTGAGGAGGTCTATCGGATACATCACCGAGTGTTCCTGAGGAGCGATCAGCATGATGTGGTGGAGAGACGGCCATAGATAGCTCCCTTACTGCAATACCGGCAAAGGCGCCGGCCACCATGTTGGCTGCCAGTGAGAAATTGGGTGGTAGTGCTTCATATCTACAGTCTTGTTAGATTCGGACGGAGACATGCCAGACTGGAAACTTTACTCGTAGTCTATCTCTTCTAGCGGTATCCCCTCATGAGTTGCCATGAAACGACTTTCACAGACCGAAAAGCAGCGTACACCTCTAGGGCTGGACAACGGGAAGGAGTTCTACCGCAATGGATATCGCAATGGCGGAAGTGGGATAAGGCGACTCTGTATGAGGGACAAGTGGGAATTTTATTAGTGGCGCAGATGTCCCGGAGACAATGAAGTTTGACAGCTCAAAATTTGTGTTTGACTAAAGTACCTAATCTAGCATCATCATGATCTGAACAACCTCCGAAGTTGGAGATGCAGCGCCCTGCGCCTAGAAAGTCTCAACCACATCCAACAAACACCTTCTGCATATTCGCAGCACTCTCAAACATTTGACCGCTTTCATTTCGCAAATACTGCGGATGCATTATTCGGTCTTTAGTGGTCGCGGTGGCAATGGCGTTGGTGCAAACACTACAAACACGACCGCTCGTTTGTTGCGATTCAGCGGAGGTGCGTCCGCAAGATGAGCTGTTTAAACGCAGCCAGACTCCAGTGTAATTTCTTTGCAAAGATGCGGCCAATGATTAGTTCAGTGTTCTACCTCATTGAGAATTTAAATTGCCATTCATGCGTCTATGCTTGTCATCGGCGGGAAGCGTCCTATAGGAGGAGAGATAGATGAAAATATTCTGACTTCTTCAGTAGTATAATTTCACGCTTGGCAGTAGATTCGAAGAGAAAGATGCAGGAAGCAGAGCTCCACACAATTCTAGATGCATGCAAATCGTAAGCATACGCCCAATGAGTAGCGTAGCTTACGAAAGTTGGACATTTCTCACTGACAGATTGGATACTTCTGCACCAAATGGGCGCTTGTGCAGCAGCTGGCCAAGAATGAGTGTTACAAGCAGCGGCGCTGCCTAAACGAGAATCTTCGATGATGAAGCGTTTGATCCACAGGTTTTGGCGCTGAAGAGTTGTGCAGTCTGCAAGCTTCGGTTCCCAACAGGTCTCGGAATGCCGCATTTATAGACAGTGCAAATTATTGATAGCAAGGTGGTAGATCAATAGTACGAGCGTGTGCTGCGCTTACGAGGATACCAAAACACCACAACAGACATGTCTTGAAAATAGACTTCGTAGCAATCATATCAGCAGTCACATCGCCCGTACCATCTTGGGAAGGTGACCATATCACGGATATTCGAGACGCCAGTAAGGTAGGCAAGCAACCGGTCGAATCCCAGCCCAAAGCCGCCGTGAGGCACACTACCATATCGCCTCAAATCAAGGTACCACTGGAGATCTGTCGAAGTCCTAGCCACGCTGGAGTCGGAAGATGTGACATCGGTCTTCGCAGGAGATACACCAATTAGGCCGTGGCGGCGCATCGTATCCTGAAGTGGCTGCAGCCTATGTTCGCGCATCGAGCCCCCAGCAATCTCACATACATCTGGTAACAAGAGATCGAAGCAAGCAACTGTTGGTACTGAACCATGACGGGCAGAATAGCCTTCCGATGGCGCCATGTAGAACGATTTCAAGGTTTGAGGGTAGTCAGTAACGAAAACTGGACCTCCTAGTCCAATGTGTTCTGCAAGAAATCTTTCATGCTCGGCTTGCAAGCCTGTGTCGGCTGATGGAGTAAATTCGAACGATGCCTTTCGTTGAGTAACAGCACTTTCCAGGCGATCGACTGCTTCAGCAAAAGTGATCCTCGGCCACGGTTCTTTGAGCAAGCCTTCCCACCTGTGTGCTAAGTCTTCAGTGGTAGGAGCTGCTTCTTGATCTTGGGTATTTTGACCGGACTGTCGAGCCGCCAAGAGCTCCTTACCAAGCCTACAATCACGAAGACTACTGGTCAGATCCCTCAGCATGTTTTCGACGAGATCCATGACTTGATCTAATTCGTCCGTGAACGCCATTTCAGCTTCCAGCATATAAAATTCGCTGAGGTGACGGGGTGTGTCGCTCCTCTCGGCCCTGAAAGTTGGAGACAAGGCCCAAACTCTTCCAACAGACTGAGCTAACGCTTCTAAGTGCAACTGGGTTGATACGGTGAGGTACTTCTGGCTCCGGAAGAACGGATCTAAACGGGGCGGGGGAGACTTTTCTGTAGCATTGTTTTCTGTAGCATTGTTTCGTACTGCAGGCGCATTGGATGTAACACTGAACACCTGACCAGCCCCTTCGCAGTCAGAAGATGTAATTATTGGCGGATGTACTTGTGTAAAATTCCGGTGCTCGAAAAAGCGCGTCAATGTTGCTATAGAATGGGACCGTAGACGAAGTAACAAGGAATTGTATGGAAGCCGAGTTCGAAGGTGGGGAAGGCTACGGAGGAACTCGGGGCTATGGTATTTCTTCTGCAATGGGTAGCTCTGCAAGAATTACTACCAGTCAGTTTGTCCAGCACACAAACTGAACTGTCATGAGCCAACAATACCTCGTAGTCATTTTGCCCGAGGACCTGGACAGTCTTTGCGTGCAGCTCGTGAGTCTGTTGCTTGCCAGATGGCGATTCGCGCCATTCTCCACTGATACGAACAGCAGCTCCTGTCGAAAGCCTGGGTCCAGGACCATCCACGTTAGAGTCATAGCCGCATGTTGGAGGTTGAGCACTTCAGGCTGACCCTTCAGCCTGCTCCGGGCTCAGCACCACTTGTAGCGGGACCAATGTAGACCCATCTCCAACCGCTGCAAATGCCACAGCTTTCTGCGTGCGGACAGAACGGACGAAACCATTGACTTTGATGATGCTACCTGTGGTATAGGGTGTCTTTGCTAGCGGTTTGAGCAAGGCAGCCAGATCGGGGACCAAGCTTGCCGACTGTCGTTGTGCCAGAGTTGTGTGGAATAGTCGAACTTGAATGCTGCGCCGAGGTCGCCATTTCATGCCGATGATACAGGTGGAACCTCAGCGGAACTATCTTAGCAGGCGTTGTTGATGTAGAGACTTGTCACCAGGAGGGTTGCGAGTGGTTGGCAGTGAGTGTAAGTGTCCGGGTATCAAAACATCGCAGTCGTGCCCGGGCCTACGCAGACCGCTCTAGTTCTGTACCTGCAGCACGAGAGCGTTAAGGTTAGCCAGGTACCTAGGTACTGCGACGAAAACCCCGCCAGTTTCGCTGCTTGCATTAGTTCGGCGGTCGTGCGTACTTTATGCTTGCTACCCTGCGAAGATCATAAGTGGCGTCTTAAGACTCGCCGACTTCGTGGTTCAAAACAATGCAAGGTACCATGTTCCTGAGCACGGACAAGATCCATCAGATGGAGTCATCCTACAACCACCTGCAGCACAATGCAGCGTTATCACTCCAATATAACAAAGCTTCCAGACATTCAGCCTTGGAGTCGTCGGAGACAATCGTGTCAGACAATGCGATTGCCCGGTTTCAGATGACCTCTTGCATGTTCCCCGCTGCGGCTTGGCCTCTGAACGGCGCCGTTGAGAACAACGGCTTCACAGCCCACAGTTGCGGAAGCGGAGAAGCGCATCCGATACCTTTGCAACTTCCATGATGCACTTGTCCTCGGAGCTTGGCTTCTCGCACCAGCGAATGCGGATTGTCATGAGCGAAGTACGAGTAGTGGCTAATTAACAACAAGTACCAAAACTTGGCCAATTGCAGCCTTTGCGGTTTCACCTAACACTGCATGGGCACATAGAGACAAATATTGCCATGGATTTACTGAAGGAACAAGCAGCAGCCGCCACACATTACACAGGGCTCCCAAGTCTTGTCGTCAAACTTGTTGCAAGGCTGCCGACAGCTCAACCCCGCCTAGATCGAGTGGAAAGAGACCGGATCTAGATATTCGTGACCCTAGCCTCTCCAGGTCGGTAGCCTACCTAACAATGCCCGAGGACCCTCACTATGCTTTCAAGCTTGTCAAGGATGCCCCGCGAGATCATGTTGCCTCAAACGGTGCACCTGCGCTAGCGCTTGACCGATCAGCGCCTACGACACTCGGTTCTTCTGGCTGAGTGGGGTCGGTTTGTCTTCCGCCCTTGACTGAGTGATCGGTGCCTCGACTATCAACTACAGCTGCTTGTATCCTAGCCGGTTTTCGTAGTTCTCGAGTCACACTCTAGCCACTCCGCGCCGCACCTGAGCAACGTTGGGCGTCATGACATCCGACTTTTCAACCATGGGCTGCTACTACCCGCGCTTTCTGGACGTCAAGCGACCGATCGCGTCTTATCCGCCGTTCCCCAAGGGCCAGTGCTCCCGGATCAGATGGTGCAACTACTCGTCAGATCAGCCTGTTGGCCGTTACATTTATCGTGCTTTAGTCCCTGGTTGGAAGTCTCCCTGCAACTACAATACAGCAAGAGACCCCGCCATTGCGGCCTACTTGGCGGGCCTATATTTGCTATTTTATAACTGTTTGTGCGTTCATGCTTGTTGAAAATGTCAGTTTAGCCAAAACTGTGATTGTCATCTTTATCCTTGTTGCATGTGCTCCTTCTCGCTTCCACACTGTTACGTACACCATAATGCCTCCAGCAAGACCAAAACCTTCTGAAATTGCAATTGAAGCGAAGAAGACATATATACCTTACATTGAGCAAAGAATGCCCGAATGCCCGATCCGCTCGTACCTGCATAGGGATGGTTCTCTACTACGTCTCAAACCTGTTCAAGGAATAAGGGATAGACCCAGGGTTGCCGTCATTGACGGTGACCCGGTAAATGTGGCACTGGGATGGTACGAGGAAAACTTGGCAGATGCAAATATACGTGCCACGACGGGTCACCTGGAAAAGATACCTGTGGTTAACCAGGCAAATGAGAAGAGGGCCGGTGGTGATTGGGAATCAGGGCTTTTGGCTCCAGAGGAGTGCTTCTCGCGGAGGAGCAATCTGGTACATACCCTGATCACTCCCGGGGACAATGGTCTCCAATCGCATTACCCATTACCGCATATTGGAGGCATATATTCACCACACGTTGGTTAGTCTCTACGTCCAGTGACAAGTAATAATCACTGACGACTAGCAGTTGTTTTCCGCGACGGACCTAATCATTACGAAATATGGCGCCAGTTCAGATCGCTGCCAGTCATATCAGTAGCACCTGTACGGCGTCCTAAACTGAATGAAACGGGCATGCAGTATAGCTTCGAGCAGGAGCGGGAGTTAATGATGGAGAAGATGCGAACAATTCTTCGTATCGCGGCTTTGTACAGGCACAGAGATCTCTGCCTTGGCGCCTTTGGAGTAGGACCGATATTTCGAAACCCTGCAGCAGAGGTAGCATCCATGTGGAGGATACTCCTGTTTCAAGAACAAGAGTTCAAAGGAGTCTTTAGGAATATTGTGTTCGCCATCGAGAGAGGTCAAGGTGGCAATGGGAAGGGAGGTCCGACAGATTTCGACATTTTCAAGAAGGAATTTGACCCTTCGAACCTTTTTCCTTCGAGATCGAGCTCATCAACGGCCACACCATAAGAGCAGCGCCCAGATCAACGAATAGCATAACGACACCGACGAGTTTTGGAGTTACATGTACAGGCAGGGTATGCACTAGAATTGGCTGGGCTCGCGCCCATTGCTATCGGTTTTTTACCACCATGGAAGGATTACGGAAGGAATTACAGCGCTGGAGCTCAGTCGCCTTCAGGCGGGGTAAAGTCTAGGCGAAAGAAAGATACCGACTGAAACTGCGACACTTATTTCTATTGGTCTCGTTCTGGGCAGCTGTTTTCTAGCTCGCCTCATACGGATCTGGTCCGCGTAGCCGTGCGGAGACAAGCAGTGCTGAGGCAGCTCCAGGCGAGTCATACTGCGCTGCTAGAATAGAGAGCAGAAAGGCGATTCGAGATGCCCTGATGGGCCGAAAAACAGACCGAGTTGGTACCTACCTAGCAAGCCAACTTCAATGCGATTACATGGCCGATTCCAACCACAACCGCTTCTCAGGTGTGGCGCGGATCTGACTCGTCTCTTTGTTCCAACGGCTACCAGGATCACCCAGGCGAGAGCTGATCATGCACATACAGTGGCTGAGTAGCTTGTTTCACGCCAGCGCAGGTCCAGTTTCACCTGTTCCTGGTCTAGGCGAAGTGTTCCGACTTCTGGCAGATAAGTTGGATTTCCTTTCGCATATCTACAGAGCAATACCAACAAATATCGCCACAACGTTCTGATACTGATCTACCAGTAGGAGGTTCTTCAGCGACTCATGCATCCGCACGATAGAGCCCCAGGCTTTGACATCATATAGTAGATCGCCATACTATCTTCGCACATCCATCTGACAATCGAAATCAGATAGTTCAAGACATGCATTAAGGCAGCTAAATCACACCGACTCGAACCAATCACACAACTTTAAATTGGCATTTTGTCTCACTACGGATATGGCTCCTCCAACATTGCTATTCGCCGCGGAACAACAATACACGGGCAGATCGTGAGATGCATCTGCAAGTCGTGGTACCTGCATTCTCGGAGTGATTCGCCTGCACTGTGACGAAAGCCGAGACACTTGCACAACGGCTGTGCACGATTAATTACCCTCGATGTCCAAGTTGCCTCGAACTCCACGACACAACGACCCGGTATTTCGCATGCATATCACTTTTCGATGCATGAGCTACCCCACTCGTACCTTGCATCAAAACGTTCAGCACAGGAGTCACTGTGACACAACCTTAACTCCTACACCTTTGTGGAGAATGGTCGGGTGCTGCGCCTCAAACATGCATGTCACGAATGCATCACATCGATAAAGAATCTCCATGGTCAAGCTGATCCAAGATCATCGGAAAGCTTGTACAAGGTTCATGCCGGTCGCCGTCTCGCCTTCGCGTCTGCTCCGAGACATTTTGCCCATGGGATGTCTCAGATGCGCAAAAATGCAGATTACAGAGGCTAGAGCTACCTTCCAGGCCGGCTATCTAGAGCGATCCCTTGTGCACCTTCAGCCTCTAACCGCTTCATCGTCTCGGCCTTTCTAAATTCCATCACCCTTCGCTTCTTGAAGTAGTGGACCTATTATAGGTGTCACGTCAGCCCCCCAACACTTCTACTCCAAGTAGGCTCAAGTCGAACCTCACCCCAATCCAAGGTTTACTCACCCAACTACTGGCACAGTCTCTCTCAAAATCCGCCAAATCCTTCCCACACTTCTCCCGCGCCGCTTTGTCATCCTGCACCGCATCAAGTATGTTATTTTGATCTAGACACCGGAAGAAGGCATCGCGCGCTTCCCAACACTGTGCGCGAGTCGTCCGATCCGGTGCCTCTGCAAATGCGCCCTCTGTGTTCTTCTTCGGGTGGCCGGAGGCGTCTTCGCCAGAGGAGAACCAGCCCATCTCCTGCCTCTGCCTCAGAGACTAAGTATTAAGCCCTACCGCGTCAAGCAGTCGTACGGCGTTGCGCACAGTTGATCCCTAGAGGCTACTGTAATGGTAGCTGGGTTCCCAGGACGAGTGCAGGTTTCCGGCAAGGCGTTGGATAGGTGTACGCAGATCAGAGGTGAGTCCAAGGGCGCGTATGAGAGGATGGAGGCGAGGCGGCAAGTTGTAGGAATCTGTAAATGCTTGGATGCAGGTAATGCTGGAAGGACTACCACCTTCGTTCTCTCCCAAGCAGGATGATTGCATAACTACGCGGATCCGAGGATTTTCCGCGACCGTCGGAGCTTGCCGTGTCCGACAGGCACCCTTTCAACAAATTCTCTAGGCAATAACGCTTTCTTGAGACTTCTCATATTCTGTTGTTACACACGGCTTCAAGTGCTAGCCGGTAGGCACCTCACTGCTTCCTATCATCCATCTCTACGAACCCCTCATACAAGGCACACTTCGAGAGTGCTCTCCTGGAGCCCCGAACCCCCCTCTAGTACCCCGATCCTCATCCTCCACTGCAAACTCTCCACAGAATGCACCCCCGATAACCTTCCGCCCATCCCACGGGCCCTACATTAAACATCAACCACCAAACCAACCGAATGCCCCTCAATCTCCCTCTCCTCCCCCGCCGCCGCCGCCCTCCCCGTCCCGGCGCCCTCCTTGACCTCTCGCCCACCCGCATAGCCCGCCAGATCCTGGTCCTGCAGCTGCTGTACTACACCTCCGCCTCCATCCTTCTCGTCTTCACCGCGCTCGTGGCTGGGAAACCGGTGGGGCTAGATCTGGTGCTTGATTGGAGAGGTGTTAGGGGAGATGTTACGGAGGGGTGGATGGTGGGCGGGGTTTGGGTTTTGAATGCGTTTTCTAGGTAGGGCCCGCCTTCTCACCTTTGGATGAGGCTAGGTGGTAATGGTGGCTGATGCGAAGGTGGGAGGGAACAGTACCATCCCCATAGCGCTGTTCATCGCGCGCTCGAAACTAGTCCCCGATTTCGCGCTTACGATCCACGGCATACACTTCATCATCGTTTCGCTGTATACTCATTCCATACCGACGACGTTCTTCTGGTGGATCGTGCAAGCGGCCAGTTCCGCGCTGATGATCACTCTGGGGATGTGGGCTTGTCGGTGGAGGGAGTTGAGGCCGATTAGTTTTGGCGGTGCGGGCTCGGCAGGTTCTTCAAGGACTTCGGGGGCGCAGACACAGGACAGAGGCGGGCAGGAAGATAATCGGGAGGGAGGGGACGAGGAGCGGGAAGTGGGATTCCCAAGAGTAGAAGGATGCAGGGGAAGAGATGGGCTGGGAGGGTATGAGATGGTGGAGATGAAGGAGGTCAAGGACGAGGATGGGTGATGGCGATATGCAGGATCTCGGTATGGAAAACAATACAGAGCACCGCGCTGGGCTTTCGGACGCATGATACCACTGGAACTTTGGCAAAATGGTCTATTCATCGTTCCAATCCGCCATCAGATCTAAAAGCGAAACTCGAGTCGTGAGATGTACAAGATCTGTTACGGTCTTGAGAGGCTCTCAATCATCAATTCCGACCATATCCCCTCTTCCTATCAACGACATTGATCAGGTCCTCTCCTTTCTCCCTCCTCCCAAGATTAACATCTAGAATTTGGAAAGAGCGATCCGTATAGTTGACCCCGACGCCGCTGATATGCGGTGTGATGACCACGTTCTCCATCTCCCACAAGGGAGAGTCCTGAGGGAGGGGCTCCGGATCGGTGACGTCCAGGGCGGCACCACGCAGGGTGTTGTCTTGTAAGGCGGTGATGAGGGCCTCTTGGTCGATGATTTGGCCGCGGGAGATATTGCTGAGGAAAGTGTTCCGGGACCGGAGGGCGTCGAATTCGGCGGTAGAGAGGAGGTGGTTTGTTTCCTTCCTAGGTGGGGAAAGTAGTTTCAGTAGTCAAGCGAAACGCAGCGAGGGTATGCTTCTTAGGGTGAACATACGTCAGAGGCACGGAAACAAGCAAAAGATCAATATCCTGCTTCAAGAAATTATGCAAACTCTCTTTATCCAGCCCACTGTACCAGGCACTGGGAATCTCTCCCTCCGGATCTCCCGTCCCTGCCACGATAAAACCACGATCCCTCCTACTCTCCGGCGTATCCTTCGGCGTTGCCGTATAAGCAATAACATCCATCCCCATCGCCTTCCCCACCCTCGCAACCTGCCGTCCAATACTCCCATACCCCAGCACGCCCAATCTCTGCCCCACCAAATCCCTCACGCGGGTTATCCGCCTACTGGTCTCCCCGCCGCCCCATTTCTTCTGTTTCTGCAGGTCGTGGAGGATGTTGTACTGATGGCTTTGCACGAGCGCGGTCATGAGGACCCATTCGGCGATTTGTGGGCCGTGGACGCCGCTACTAGTAGTGAAGGTTATGTCGGTGTCTTTGTAGATGGGTTTGGTGGCGAGGTGGTTTATGCCGGCGGAGAAGACGTGGACGAGGGAGAGGTTGGGGGCGGAGGAGGGGGAGGAGGGGACGACGGAGAGGGTGCAGAGGATGGTTATGTCGTTGTAGATCTCTTTGATGGAGTGTTAGAGGAGCGGTAATATTGTGTTTGATTGGGACAGGTTTCTATTTCTGAAAGCATGTTGCGAGGCATGGATGGAAGATGAGCAAGCTGCAAAGCTATCTATAGGATAATGTTATTGTGATCTAATATGAACAATGTGGGCGACTCCTTTTCAGCATAATTTTAACTATTTCCAAGTGGGAACATTGGTGGATCTTGATGATGACTAGGATTACTGCACACCTTCTGGCGGATACTCAAGAGGATTGAAATAATCATCAGGTGCGACTTTCAGCCGAAAGTAAGACACTTCGATCTTGGGATGGTTTTTCCGTATTCTTTCCAATACTTCTTTTGGTTCTGGGAATGGTAGGACGACGAGTAATTTGTCCGGTCCTCGTTTTGGACCACCTCCCATGGTGGCGGCCAGCGCACCGAGTCTTGATTGAGCAATCTTGTCGGCTGGGAATTTCAAAGCGGATGCAACTGGAGAGAAGTCGTTTTGAAACGTGTAGACGTTATACAAGCAAAACATGTGTGTGAGATCCAAGTGACAAGAGTGACAAGTCGGTTGTTGGTAAGATGACGTCGACAGGGCGGGGCCTGAATTCGTGTTCCCACAACCCCGCCATGTCCGTTTGAACCTGCAGCAACTTCAAGTTTTAGACTTCACCTTTTTCACTCGACTAACCTAATCATCGATCTTCTAAATCACTCCAGAGGTGAGCTGCTTAAATTTGGCGACGCTTTGTGGACACAGGTACGAGATCACGCATCATAGAAAAGCAATACATCCAAACTCTCAAGTAAAACACAGAACCTACAGAATCCAGTCGTTCGGATCCTTGGTCAAATCTCACTTGCCTATTTCATCTCCCATCCGCGCGTGACAAGCACTAAATAGTACCGGGTTTGATTATTCATTTCTACTTTAGAACTACAAAATGTCCTACAACGACAACTACGCAGGCGGAGACTCCGAACGCCGTGAGGGCTACGGTGACGACAGACAAGGACATCACGGCCCAAGGCGTGAAGAAGGGGGTTATGGTCGCTCAGACGAGTTCGGCGGTGGCATGCAGGGAGGCGGAGGCGGTTACAGTGGAGGAGGTCCAGGAGATTACGCTGAAGGTAGACGCGAGCACGGTCACAGGCAAGAAGAGGGAGGCTTTGGCGGTGGTATGGAAGGACGAATGGGTGGTGATGGCGGTGACTACGGCCGCACCTCGAACACATATGGCGGAGGTCCTGGTGGCTATCCTGAAGAACAAGGTCAGCGCCACGGAGGTGGCCGTCATGAAATGGAGCAAGGCTATGATGATCGCCGGCAAGAACTCCGCGAGCATGGCTCTACTGGGTATGGTGCTGCCCCTCCAGGCGAAGCTGGCGGATATGGTGGTGGACAGGGCTCTCGTATCGATGATGACGGAAGAGCTGGCGGGTATGGCGCAGCTGAGGAGCGTCATGGCTTAGGTGGCTATGGTGGACGACAACAGGACACTTACGGCGGCAGTGGAGGCGGAGGTTACGGCTCAGGAACAGGCGGTCCAGGCGGCTACGGCCACTCGACCGGTACACCTTACGGCGGTGGTTATGGCGGAGACGATGATCTCTCCGGCGCAGCCCACGTAGCCCAACAGCATGCAGGATCTTCAGGGGACAGCTCTATGTTCAGCAGCGCGCTGTCCATGCTTTCAGGCAACAAGCAGAAGCTGCAAAACGAAGACTTGGACGAGCAAGAGGCTATCCGGAGTCATCAAGCCATGTATGGCGGAGGATCCAGCGGACCGGCTAGCTCAAGCATGGTGGGCAGTGCCGCTGCGATGCAGGCTCTAAAGATGTTCAGTGGTGGACAGGGAGGCTCTCAAACCGGAGCTGGCGGACAGAATCAGTTCATTGGAATGGCTATGGGGCAGGCCAGCAAGCTGTTTGATCAGCAGAGTGCTCAGGGCAATACCGTAAGCGTCTCGTCCAGTCTTTACCCTTCCCCTGCTTCCGGCTCCCAAACGTATCCAGCTAACGTAACACCGTAGCATTCTGGTGCAACCAAGCAAGATGCCGTTGGCCAGGCCGCTCAGATGGCGTTGAAGATGTATATGAAGAGTCAAGTGGGTGGAGGTGGAAGCGGAGGAGGTATGGGGGGTTTGATGAGCATGGCCAGCAAATTCATGTAGAAGGGAGGATCCTCTACCTGGCTTAAAGTGTGCAGCTCAAGGCCATAGCTCCCCTGGCCGCCAATAATTGGGCGTATGAGCGCATTCAGAGGAGACCGGGAGTCAGCGGCTGTTGAACGCAGACATTGGCAGAATATAAGCTATCCCAGCGCCATGGCGCAGAACAGCTAGCTATGTCATGCTTGATCAGACTTACACGTCGCAGGATGCGTGTTTCCGTGAGGTATAGCAGCGTCTTTCCTGCTCGTCATCATCCTTCTTTCTTACTGTTAGAATGCGTCAAATGCCACCTTCATGTTCTCAGGGCTGCACTTCGCCTACGGTACCACGGAAGTAGTTCCGCGCTGGAGACAGGCCGGCGATAGCCGTTAGGATTTTTGAGAGAAATAACCTTATATCATGTCACGCGCAGGGCGTACTCGACAATCAGCTCACCCTTCTTACTCGAGTTTGGTACAAAAGGACACTTCTTCCCTTGCCTCTCCCAGCATCCTCTATACCCGTCTTGCACATTAGAATGTCTCCTCCCTCCGCGATCGATGTTGTAGCCGAATCCGATACGTCTGGCATACTCCTACCGGAACGCTTAACGATCAATGGAGTACCAGCACGACGAACCAAGGCTGGGAGGCTGATAGCTGGCGTCGCAGCTGGAGCGAATATCCCATCATTCAAAGGCCCCGGCCACGAACATAAGCCCAAAGCAAAAAGGTGGGATCGTAAGTCCTTCTGTAACGTAAATCTCTGGCGCCTTAGGATGCTGATGGTTAAGCAGACAGATTAAGTCTCGAGAGCTCCTCTCGAAAAGGCAACTCCATCAAAGGAGCCGCACTGTACCTCAAAACACCTGGCTTAATATCTATTGGCGGCGGTCTTCCCTCCAGCGAGAACTTCCCATTCGATGAACTTTCCATCAAAGTACCCTCGATCGGCCACTTTTCCGAAGCAGAAACGGAAACCCTCGGTGTCGACCTATCAATAGGCAAGCATGACCTTACAGAAGGAAAAGCGCTATTCGACATCAGCACAGCATTCAATTACGGTCAAGGCACGGGATCGGCCCAACTGCTGCGATGGATAGTGGAACACACGGAAATAGTCCACAATCCGCCGTACAGCGACTGGTGCTGCGGTATGACTGTTGGGAGTACTTCAGGGTTCGACATGGCAATGCGCATGTTCACAGAGCGTGGAGATTACATCATCTCTGAAGAATACACCTTCTCTGCAGCAGTCGAGACTGCGGCACCAATGGGCGTTAAGGTTATAGGCATCAAAATGGACGAACAAGGGCTGCTACCATGGCATATGGACGAAGTGCTTAGTTCCTGGAATCCTAGCGAGCATGATGGCGCCCGCAAACCGTTTGTGCTTTATACAGTGCCTAGTGGGCAGAACCCGACGGGAGCAACGCAAGGCGCGGAGAGGAGGAAGCAGATCTACAAAGTAGCGCAGAAGCATGACCTCTACATCCTAGAAGACGAACCTGTATGTGTCTCGTCTACCAGTCATGGCTCCTTGCTCTATGCTGACATAGAAATTCGAGTATTATTTCCTTCAAATGAATCCATACACGGGTCAGTCATCCCCTTCAGTACCACCACCATCGACTCACGCCGAATTCCTGTCCGCTCTCGTACCTTCACTACTTTCCATGGACGTAGACGGCCGCGTGATGCGCATGGATTCCTTCTCCAAGGTTATTGCACCTGGCGCGCGTATAGGTTGGATCACCGCCTCTGAACAGATCTGCGAACGTTACTACAAGCACGCGGATGTAAGCACCCAAGGACCCAGCGGGATAAGTCAACTGATCCTTTGGAAACTCCTCGACGACCATTGGGGCCACGGAGGCTTCTTAGACTGGCTAATCCACATCCGCATGGAGTACACCCGCCGGCGAGACGTCATGCTAGGAGCTTGCGAGCGGCACCTCCCTCGTGAAGTATGCAGCTGGGTAGCTCCAGCGGCGGGGATGTTCCACTGGATACGGATAAACTATGAGCTCCATCCTTCGTTCCGTGAAAATCCAGATAGACCGATTGCGGAGCTTGAAGAGGAGATTTTCCTGGCAGTTATACGGCACGGGGCGCTGGTTATGCGGGGAAGTTGGTTCTATGCGAATGCCGAGGAGAAGCATGATACGATGTTCTTCCGGGCGACGTATGCGGCGGCGCCGGCGGATAAGATCGATGAGGCGGTTAGAAGGTTGGGTGTGGCGTTGAGGGAGAGCTTCCTGCTCAAAGACCAAGCAGCAGAAAACGGGACGATTACCAATGGGTCATGAGCTGGGTCTGAGCGAACATTGGCGCAGTGTTTAAGGAAGCACTAAGGACTTGCATGTGAAATGAGGCATGTTGGTCAAGGCAACTTTCTGTCCGATTGGAACCTTACTTGGAATAATGGTAAAAGGTTACCCCGGGTTGTGGAAACCTGTGTTTCAAGCTTTGTTATTGCAGCTGAGACATGATTAAAGGAGTACAGCATGGCGTTAGAGGACGGCAATGTGCTCGAAGCTTAACCTTCTGTATCTGCTATTGGGATCACAAAGACCGGAGCGTGCGAAAGCACTGAATATTTGTCACTTTTGAACTGGGAAGCTCGTGGGCTGGCATTTACAGGCACTATTGACGATGTATGCGATTGTAAAATAACGTAAGACAAAACAATAAGTTCAAGAGTTGCGTCTTCGAAGAATGGAAAAGTGAAGTAAAGGATGAAAATTGGCGCTATACTGTGTGTTTCTTTCCCTGTATCCTGATTTACGCCCGTGTTACTTGCTCGAGATCATGCAATAGGTGATTTAGTATGCCGTGGACGTTGACAAGGGAGAAGAGCACAGAGGCCTAGCGGGTATATTTGAAAATCAACCCGTTTCTAGTCTGGTCTTTACACAAAGATCTCGACTGTGGGCGTGAGTATAGGGAAATGAGCATTTTTCGATAGCAAACGATTCAAGATTAGCTGCAGATGTTGATCAAGACTAGCATTTATGAACTACCTTCAGCACTCTTAATTAACCCTCATCTTTTATTCAGACTCTCATCTTCAGTATCCATTGTGGTCATCATCCTTTCACGGTCCAAATGGTCATCACTACTGTCTGTCGCACTCATCGAGTCATCACTACCATTGGAGCTCTCCTGGTCGTGTTACTTGTTCAAGGTTTTGAGCCCGTCTCCTCTGAAGCCGGTCCTTCCACCTCGTAGCGATTACCTCACGTAGGAGATCTACGGCCTCAACCAACGTGAACTGGCGGAGTAAGTACCGGACGCTATAGAGAACCGATATGATTATGCTCTACGTCTGCGGTTCAGGATTACTTTGGCCTTGCACTATACCACCTATAAACTTCCGGCGAGTAGGTAAAAAGTTGTGCGAGAGAGAAGATGATCTACACGAGAAGAATGATTCCTTTAACTCTCATTAGAGGGTTCTCTTACCGCGAATATTCTCTGCTATGTTGACGACTACTTATCCTAATCTTATCTTACATATCTAGAGGGCGTGACACGATTTTTCTTCCTGATTATATAGTAGCCCTCCTACTAGCATCTCGGTCAAATAACACGTCCCAAATTATAGAAAGAGACTACTTCACGAAAGGCCAGCGCGACCTATCTGCGAATAGAAGAGCTCAAGAACCGACGGAACCGCTTGGGACGGGCCTCTATATAAAGATACGCCGATACGTCGGGGCTCTACACAACTATCATCAACCTTAGAGTCCTTCGCAGCAAACTCTCCCCTTTTCCTACGCTCCTTGAAGCAGCGAATAGAGCATCAGCGCCCAGGAAGTATATTCAGATAAGTACCAGCGGACAGTGTCCTCGGCGCTGACGTCGACAGAACATGCTTCCATGATCATCATCGTGGTTTTGATGGATATAAACGCTTTACCAAAGTCTATCAGTTCTTTTATAACCGTCATCACCACCTTCTTCGATTATCATTTCCATCGCTCTTATCTTCACTATGCTTCATCTCAAACACTTGCCAGAATCGCCTCGATGCCCGCGTCCGGAGAGTTAGCAGCCGCCGAAACCGCGTTGTCTCTGCTGTCTACATGCTATTAGAGCTGTTGATTGCATGCTACGACTCATTAGCCACCGTGACTTATACTCTCAACTATTTTCTTAGTTGTTTTCGCATCTTTACCACGAACGCATCACGAGAGAAATGTTCGACTCGTCAGGCATGACGCAGAAAGACGGTAAACCGGAAGTGTCTCCTCGGCTACGATCATCTCACTTGTTCCCGGTGTATTTCAAAGAGAGTAGAGGATAGATGTGGGATAAGAGTGTGCCTTTGGATTGGAATCGCTCCGGTTTGCTGCTCGACAGCCGATATCTTCTCTCCCTGTTGGTCCTGAAAAACTTTCAAGTAGGCCAGTCCCTGAGAAGAGCTGCCGTGAAAGTGGCCCCTTAACAATACCAGTCGGTGCGACAGTGAAAGCCAATTATAGATCATGCAGAAACATACAATTCTACTTACGACAAGAACAGAAAATAAGCTTAGTGGCTTCAAATATAGTACGCCAATAGTTGATTCTATATAACAACCTATTTCCCAAAGTATGAAAAGCCTAGTAGAGGTAATATAAAGGATAAGCCAGAGGCAACCAAGGAGCTCAACGGCGAAATTTGCGGTAAAAAATTCATGGAGCCGTGGTGCACCGAGCTAGGATCGTATGGCCTAGAAGTCAATAACCTTGAGAAAGTGACGGGACGCAAATGGTTGGCTTGGCATCATCGTCATAACTCTATGCTTCGTTATTACTATCATTCACTACTTCGTATCGCCGTTATCAAGCATACACAGCAACAGCGATCATCACCTCCCTCTCATCAGTATCTTTATTCGCCCCTCATCTCTGCCGTCCATTGCAACCTCCAGCCTGCCCCGGGAATTCAGGCGTCAAGAAATTCGAACCCACAACCCGTTAGCAGTGTATATCTGCTCTTGTCCAGTATTTGTGCCCTAACATGTTTGCTAGTAGTCTGCATTCCCATTACTGCTTTGCATGGATCGATCGCTGGATCGGTTTGCGCCTCGCTGTCGGTATACACAGCCTGCAATTGATAATTAAATGGGCCAAGTAGCGGTTATATCCTCTGCCTGTTCCAGAGCGGCCACTATCACTCTTACAATTAGGTATTCCGCCACCAAGGGTGCAAGATACATGTACACACGCTGCCCATCATAGCAACCAGCATCACGGTCTTTCTTCGAATTTCACGACATAAGCACTGATGTCGCAAAGGTCGTAAGCTAGTGAGACATTCGCTGAGCAAGCGCCTAAAACTTCTCTGTACCAGCACGCCTGTGAATAAATAATCGCCAACGAAAATGCGGAATCGATGCAGGATTGGGCCGATGCTCCGGAGTGGAAGGAATTCAAGCGATACGTAGAGGCTCTCGCTCTTGCGTCGATGCTGTCACGCGATTGAGACGACTGTTCGTTCAACCACCCATATAACTTCTCATCACCGCTGTCTTGTTTATCTCATCACAAGCCTGGAAACAATCATTGCGATTCCTGCGTCTTCATTACCTTTCAGCTTCACACTCATTAGGTTGTAGATCCTCATCATTATTATCATGATTTTCTCTCCATTTTCTCCGCTCTCTGAACTCACGAAGTTGGCCTTGAGCGCGGGCGAGTGAGCATCGCGCCCACTCGCCCGCCTACGTGGATCTGCTTTCTATAGCACTATTAGAGCTGTTTCTACACGTCTGGTTGGCTTGCCATCACCTTGCTCGTTTGTGCCCTTCATACCCGACATAGTCCCATACACACATCCCACATGTCAGGGATTTAGCGCAATTAACTTTGCTGGAGGCAGGGTCTTCCTCTGCTGCATTCGAATAGCACCGCTCATGGCCAGACGCCGCGATCTCAAGAGTAACTCTCAAAATCCTTGCACTTACAAGCTTTAAGTTGCACAGGATGGATGAGAACTGGGCTGAAATCACGTCTCATGATCTTTGCGTAGTTGAGATGTACGGAGTCTCAAATTTTGCCTAGGCTCTGTCTACCTTTTATCCTCGAATGCAATCCTCACAGCTCATCTCTTCTCTCACCGACGGGCGGCTCCTCCATCATCCTCTTCTTCGGATTCGGGGGCACATCCCTCTCCCTCAACGTCGTCCCATCTCCTCTCTTAGTCTCCTGCTTCCCCACCACTTCCTGCTCCCTTCTGCTCTCCTCCACCATCTTTCCCACCTGCTCACCGATACTCCTCTCCCCTTTCTGCTCCTGCTGCCCAAACCCCTCCTTCGCCCCCTGCCCTCCCGCACCAACAGGCATGTACCCTCTATCACTCATCACGGTGGAAGCCCTGATCGCACCACCCGTCGCACTCGGCTGCACAATCAAAGTCCTCGAAATCGAACCCTGGGTTTGCCCGTTCTTCGCTCCTAGCCCTGCAGCAGCGCCTAACGCTCCCAAAACCGTGCTCAACACCCAATACCCCAACCTATAAACCAGCCTAGTCGGCCAAATCAAAAACAGCTTCAACGGCCCCAGCAGCACCCTCCTCCAAAACAGCCACCCAATCGTCACCGCAGCGATCAAACACGCAGTCTCAAGGTACCACGTATCGCTCTTCTGGCTCCTAATCAGCGTCCCCACCAGACTTCCACTCTTCTTCAACACGCCCTCAAGATACGAATACTGCTCCGAGAGCTCCGCGAGCGCGGCGTTGCTCTCGTCGAGCGTCTGCTGCGCGAACTGCGAGCGGGAGAGCTCGGAGGAGAGGAGGTCGTGCGTGCGGCGGAGGGCGGCGGTGATGTCGGCGGAGGTGGTCACCAGGAGGTCGTCGTGCGTTGGGGGTGGTTTTTGGGAGCCGCGGAGAGCACCGCGGCGGGGGCCGAAGAGGGAGGTGGGCGTCGAGGTGCGGGAAGGGGGTTTCGAGGAGTCGGGAGGGGAGGTGGTAGAGGGGTTGTGGATGTCAGAGGTGGAGGGCCCGTCACGGATGCTGGCGAGGAAGAGGGCGCGCTCGCGGGCTTTGGCGGCGTCGGAGGCGCGTTTGGCGGCGAGTTGGGCGCGGCGGAATTGGGAGCGTGCTCTTGACGTACGTTAGCCAAACCAGTATCTCTATATAGGGGGCTGAAGCTGGTGATTAAAGTGTGGCTTACTGCCGGAGATCTTCTACTAGACGGGCAGCCTGTGCGGTTATTTGTGCACGCTCACGATCCCGTTCACGGTCCCTTCTAGTTCTGTTTGACGCGGGGAAGCTAGAGTTGAGATCTTCGACGTCTAGCTTGACAAGCTCGAGGTCCTCCTCTTGCTGTTTTAAGAGGTCGTGGATCTCGGCGCTGAGTTCGACACGTACGTCGCTTTCGTCGTCGTTGAAGGGGATGGATCCAGGCTGGAAGTGGAGCTTGGAGAGACGGTTTATCAGTTGGAAGATTATTCTATTGGCGTCGGAGAGGGCAGAGATTCGGGTGGGAAGAGATTGGGTAGTCATGATGAATAGGTAGGTAGTTGATAGGAAGTTGCGGCGGAAATGCTCAATCACGAAGCGGAGAGTTCCGCACGATGTTGACTCGGTGGCAGATTGATGTTTGGATGCCGCTGCAAGAACAGTCGTACACAGTCATACGCAACACACGAAGCCAGTTCTATTCGCTGTTCCTATTGACCTTTCACTGCACTTTAATTCTGCGAACTGACGCAACCCTCCTGCAAAGCATTCCCGTAACCGTCACCGGTCCTTGGCCGCCAACACTCTCCATTCACCTTCTCCGCACCTCCCTCTCTACCTTCTTGCCGAGACATGATAACACGGTTCCTAACATCCGTAACCACACGCTTCAACCCGTTCTCCCCCACCGGCAAGATACCGCGCCTATTCCTCGCCCAACTACCTCCCGACGCTCGCTCACGCATGAAAATAAGCGTTCAATCACTACCTAGAAATAGTCAAGAGAATAGCACGCTAAGCGTAACATTCAGTGAGTCCTCCAGTACCACAATCTGGACAATCGCAGACGGGGAAAGGTTAGGGTATGAGAGGACGGCGCTGGGAAATTGGGCTGACTAGGGTCACAGAAGATGGCAAGGAGATGACGCTTGATGTGCAGGGTATGGGGATCAAGGATGTTATAGAGGAGATTAATCGGCATTCGAGGTTGTTGAGCAGGCAGGAAGAGTTATCGGGGCAATAGTGACATTGTGAAGCTAGGCTCATGGGGGCTTATCAGAAGCATTTACATACAGCGTTTGCAGGAGTTTGGAGCGTTCGGCATGATTTACTCATAGAGTAGCGGATCATGTAGGACTATTTGGGAGTCTGTCTATATGGGGCTAAAGTCGACGCCGCTTCAACGATGCGACCACCAGCAATTTTACCAAGTCCGATTGTGCCTGCCAGTTCATGCAATCGTGTCTATCATTCATCCTCGCTTGTTTGGATTAACAGGTACTATACAGTTTTGCCATTGTGCTTTCCCAAGCAGCAGTTTGTATGATTATGCAGAGGCGCCAGAGATGAAGAACCACTTGTCAATGCTAGGGTCAATCGGGGCAGGTGATTGGTTCTCGCCTTTAGGGATGTTTAAGTCCTTGGGATCTTTGCGGTCGGACGAATGGGGAACCGTAACGTTGACGCTGCCAGGAATGGTAAGCCGAGGCTTTTGGGACCATTGACGGGCAGGGGAACTTACAGTGAGATGTCGCCAGGCTTCGTCTTGCCGGTGATGAGACGCTCCCAGGCTTCGGCACACTCTCGTACAACATCCATAGCGTATCTATGATGTGTCAGCACGTTCAGTAGCAGCAGGGCTTATGGAACCACCCACTTCTTGTTCTTGCACTCCCCAGAAAACGCAAACTGATTTTCCGGCTTGCCATCAGGAATCTTATAGATCCGGAACCACTCATTCGTCGCCCTCAACAGCCCAGGAAGGTGTCTCTCCACATCCTCAATATCATTGAGCTTGTTGGCCAATGGGTCATTGACGTCGATGACCATGATCTTCCAATCCGTCTCCTCCTCGTCGAGCAGCGCCATGACGCCGAGAACCTTGACTTGCTTAATATCGCCCGGCTTGGCTACCAATTCGCCGATCTCGCAGACGTCTAGTGGGTCGTTGTCGCCTTTGGCTTTGGTCTCTGGATGGACGACGTTGGGGTCTTCCCATGTCTAGTGAAGTGTTAATGAAATATTTGATTTACGGGCAGAGGTTTTGATTGCATCGTACTTGAGGGAAGGCACCGTAGTTCCATAGGTAGCCTTTGTGCGGGAAGCAGTTCCTCACGAACCGAAGCTTGCCCTTCTTGGTGTCTTGCTTGATTGGATTCAGTGTCTCCTCCTTTGAGATCTGACGAACACCAATGGTTAGCCTGGGAGCAATCGAAACGGTGCGTGTCTCGTTGCTGGGATTGCAAGGGCTGCAGCATCAGAGGTACAAACCTCCATCTTAGCATTGGTCCACCGTGGAACCTCAACAATCATATTCAAAATGGTCTGCTCCTGATTGGCATAGAGAGGGATATCATGAAACGGTGACAGCGGCACACCATCCTTCTCGACGAAGATACGATGCTCGAGTGTGTTCGGGGCGCCAATCTTTCTGGCATTGTACTGCGAGGCAGCTTTGGCGCTGTAGCCTCCTCCAGAAACAGGTAGAGAAGCCATTGGTATGTCAGACAATTGAGGGTTACTGGTATGTGTAGATGTTGAGAGATGTCGGGCTACTTGAGCAGTTCTGGCAAGAAATTTTGAGCTGCCGGAGGCACTTTCGATGATGCCACTGGGGTTTGGCCCGATCTCGGAGAAATTTGGTGGGGCCAGGTTGGGGAGCGTCACCGCGGTACGTGTGGAGAAGGTATTGTGCGTTGAACGACGCCAAGATCTGGATAAATAATGAAGCTGAGTCCGGCGTAATGAATGCATGCAGCAATGGCCTCAAAAGTCGGGGATTTCTAGATGGAGCGGAATAAGCACCGGGCTTGAGGCAATCCCAGGTTCTCCATGACGGCGGAGGCGGAAGCCAGGGAGACTGTAACCTAACCTCGCTTGTGGGGAAGGGTGGGCAACGCCCAATTGTAATATTCTTGGGGTATATAGGTAAGTTATGTACAGAGTATGCAGTGTAATTAATATAGTTTATGAGGACGCCAAAAATTTGCAAAAGCGGCATCGTCCGTGCCATCCCCGCTCTCTCCCGCATAAGCATAATCTTCGTAAGAAGTGCCATCAACAGCTTCACCGGCTCCCTCTAGTAAAGCATTCTCATCTTGCTCCCATGGTTCGGCGTATCCGCCATCTTCACAAGAGCACAGATTATTCTGAGCACTGTCATGAGCCACCGCAGGCTGGCAGGACAGATGCTGACGACAATCCATACCCGGCATCTGATCAATACCAAGGTACTGAGAATCGTCGTACGGTATGGGAGCCTCATAATATTCATTCGGCCAAACATCCGGCTCATATACACCATGATCCGTTTCGAATGCCCTGCATGTCTCTGTCGGATCGTCAACAACTTGCTGCTCCGGCCGGCTACAATAAGCAGGCTGCTGTCTTGGGCCCCGTTCTTCGATCACCAGTTGTTGCCGCTGCAACGAGTCCGCAGTTGATTCTCTGAGCGTCGTAGCACAATTCTTCAACAGCTTGGTAAGTGGGGAGGAAGATTTGACTTCGACTTCCGGCAGATCGCCATTATCTGGTGGTGCAGTTGTCTTGGTATTGTTCTGTACCCCCTGAACGTGTTCGGCTTGGTTGTGTTCCGGGGCAGCTGGTACCGCTTGAGTGCCGTTTGAGGGTTGAGGGACTCCATCTTGTACTAAACTCTCATGACCTGGGGGATTGCGCTTGCCTTGAGCTTTACGTCTCTGGTCAAAGCCTGTAGCTTCCGGTCGGACAGGAGGTACCACCAGCTGACCGACTTCAATTGTGGTCATTTCACGTGGAAATCGTGGCGTTGGGTTAAGAGGAGAAGGAGTGGGTCGGAAAGAACCTGGCCGGGCGCTCGTCGGCTGATCGTACGTGTGATTGCGTTGTTTATGATGGGATACCAATGGTGTGTTGTGGTCCTTGTGAGGCTCGTCAGGCTGCCGGTGATGGGCTGCATGAGAGCTTAACGGCTCTGAAGTCTGAGCCCCACTGTAGTAGCTGGTTGCTGTGAAGGGACAAGCACCTCTGCTTCCGAAACCCAAGAATGCCTTCTGCGGTAATTCTACCGACGCATGTACATTGTTGTCGTTCCTAGCTTGATGACGCGAGTCTTCTTGAAGCCTCGGAGTTCGTGAACGTACTTCAGTCTGCGCCTGTGTTTGGATATTGTTGTCTCTATCCGCCAACGCCGGCCTCTTTGGGGCGAAGTAAGCGGATATCTCCTCTTGGTCGGCAGACTTTGTCGACTTCTTGCGTGTTTTCTTCCTCTTCGTCCCTTCCGTACTCGCTTCCTGCGCCTGATCCGGCTTCTTGGATAAGAATCGCATTTCGGAGAAAACCAGGTCAGGCACTGTTGTATGCAGCAAAAGTCAATGGATTGCGCAAGTTCCCCTGTGACGGAAGGCCAAAGTACGTACAGCCTCGTCCTCTTACTGGCGATGATGCGCGTCCTCTCTTGAAGAGTCCTAGGTTCGTTGGCGCTTTCAGCTTTTTCGTGCAGTCAGCATGAGCGGCTCTCTCTCCATAACCAGACACTGAGAAATAGTACGGATCATACCGTGAGCCGGTCTTTGGGTACATTCTTTGCATGAAACCCCATCACCAGTCCGCTCGCCGGATTGTCCTTCTTGCTCCGCTTCCTCTTGCGCTTTTTGCTCTTGTGATCTTTGTGCCCATGTCCGCCAGTCCGGTGCTCGCATTCTTTCCTCTTCTTCTCTTTCTTCTGCTTCGGCAAATAGCGGTCGGGTCGAGTCTTACGACGAGGTTTTCGCTCATACCTGTCTGCAGCGACTTGAGGCTCCGAGTACTGCGTTGAAGCATCCTCAGACGGTGTGGACCCGCTTTTGGACGTTTCCTCATTCGATGAAGAGGTTTGGAGGAAGCTTACTTCAATGATGGAGCTGTCTCGTGATCGATTTGGCCCGTGTTTACGTCGCCGTTTCGCAGGCCGTTCGGTGACATGTTCTTCAGGTAAGGGTATCAGGTATGGCTGTGTACCGTTCTCGGCAAGGCATTGAGTTTGCGGAGGCAGGCTTGTTTCCCTCAACCATTGACCTATGTCCATGTTCAAAGCAATTGAGAGTCAGTCTCTGATGTTGCGAGATCTTGAGTATTTCACGAGCGAGTTGGTGGATGCTTTGTACGGTAGATTTCTAACAGCACATTGTTATTTCAATGGATTACTGGGTGCCATATCGAAGTTCCGCAAAGCGACTGGCGTGACTTCCTTCTATAACTGGCTAAAGTAGCCCATGATCAAGCAAATCAAAGAGCCATTTCAGCCAAGACCTGGGTGCATCAACTTGCTCAGATCGAAATTCAATTTAAAGCAGTTCAGACAGTCTGAGGAGGAAGTAGAGCAGACTTAGTGATTTGGGCCGTCGAAGGCATGAGAATTGAACGGTCCTGCCTTTGTAACCGTGCCCTTTGGCCGTGCATTCGCAGTAGGTCCAGGAAGCTCGATGACAAAGACTTCGAGTCACTGGATATAATTAGTGGTGTCTAACGTTTTGCAACGTTGGAGCACTCGTTGGTAAGTTTACGAAAACACTTCCTACAGCCCGACAAAGTACCTAGGGAGTCGAGGGAGTCCCGAATGTCTGGTACGCGCGGTACCGATCGTGGGTACCTCACTATCTTTTGCTTAGAGCAGAGATCCCCATTCCAAGCTGATGGTTTACTCAGTGGAACCTGGGATGTGGGTTCTATACAAGGTTTCTTCGTTGGCTTTTGCGCTGACTGGAGTTCGTCCGATGTAACGCTGTCACCAAACACCAAGAAGCAACCGCCAGGGTCCATATCGATAGATATAAGCTCGATTGCATGCGGGGTGATCAGTCGAAACCCCACGCCCAGGTAGCAAGCACGAGCATGGTGATCGTTTGTGAGCTCTCCTATGGAAACCGGACTTCAGTTTATTACACTGAGCTATATCAGGGGTGCGCCAGACTGTCAGCGGTGGCATTGGAGTGACGAATCTTAGAGTTTGGAGAAGTGCCATCCTTTTGGAGCCTTCTCGCTAGCTTGCTGCATATGTAAGTGCCGGAGCATGACCATTGGGTTCTAATCCTGTGAACCATCCCAAGATACATACGTAGGCCGCATGATCTGTTGAACACGGAACAAGTCGCATCGCCGCGACTGCTATGTTCCCAGTTGCTGGAACCTGAGGGTGTAGTAAATCACTCTCTGATGCGCTGCTTGTTTCCTCGCCGTTCTATGTCTGATTTGCATGTGCGGAGATAGAAACTCACCGTCCTGCACGGTAACATAAGGTACCTTTAGTGAGTCTGCAGGGCAGAAGCGCGCCAGTCCCGATTCACATTCATTTACCGAACGCCTTACGCGGTCAGGTATGGAGGTTGGTGAATGAATAATTCGTCGTCTTCACGGCCGCTTAGCGCCAAAGAGGGGTCGGGTACTCTTTCTACCCCCACCAAACCTTTTACCCTTCCTCTTCCACTCTTCATCGATCGTCGCAATATCTTCACCTTTCTGTGCGCCGGTGCTTGTGCGATAAAACTTCTGGCAGTTTGTCGGTCCTTACATTGACAGAGCACTGCAAACAGTGCGCACCCAGAGGATCCGAGCTTAGGCCGTTCACGTCCGCAGCAGAATTTTCGCGCTCTCCAGACTTTACGCTTGACGGTGCGCATATCTCACTTCAGTTTGTCTTCATCCACGCTTAGATCACAGTTTCATCCACTGCTTGATCACACAACGAGCTGATCAATCTTGAGTTACTCTCCGGTCACTCTTGTTCACTTGATAGCAGAGAAACAGCGAAGCTAAAGATACCCTAGGCCGCATCAGAGAGACAACAGCGATGTCGAAATTATTCATTGGGTGCGACTATCTTCCTCAAGTGTATACATCATCATGCTAACGTATCGCAAGTGGCCTTGCATGGCACACCGACGATGGGACTCTCCGCTCGAAATTTGAGGAGTTCGGTCAGGTTGAAGAAGCTGTAAGAAAGGTGTCATGATGAATGATGTCATTACTGACGGCTGCAGATCGTTGTGAAGGATCGCGATACAGGCCGTAGCCGTGGCTTTGGCTTTGTTCGCTTTGCCCAAGAGTCTGAAGCAGATGCTGCTATTGCGGCTATGAATAATGTCGAGTGAGGCAGCCCACGCCGATCAAGCGAAGAACACCTGTTGATGAGTCTAGTTTCGATGGTCGCCAAATCCGTGTCGATAAAGCTTCCGAACGTGGTGGAGGCGGCGGTGGCGGCGGTGGCAGCTACGGTGGCGGCGGCTCTCGTGGAGGTTACGGCGGCCAACAGGGAGGAGGTTACAGTGGAGGTGGAGGTGGATACGGCAGAGGCGGCGGAGGAGGATATGGACAAGGCGGCTATGGCGGCGGTGGTTACGGTAGGTCCATAAAGGAATATGGGGTACAATAGCTAACATGGGATCCAGGCGGCGGTGGCGGCTATCAGCAAGGTGGTGGTGGTGGCGGTGGTGAGTACCCTAATCGTTGACTCATCTTGACTTTGGCAACTTTCTTCAGAACATCAAGCTAACATAAGCTCCCAGGCTACCGTGACCAAGGACAGGGACAGGGCAACAATTGGCGTGGCGGGCAAGGCGGTGGGGGATACTCATCCGGCGGAGGCTACCAGGGTCAGGGCCAGCAGGGCGGAGGCGGCCAGTGGTAGATGTGGTATCTCGCTTGATATGACACACCTATGGTGGCATTCTCATATTCTTGAAAATCCGTGAGCAGAGCGGATGTGGCGAACAGATTGTGAAAAAGCTTGAAAAGGGTGCAAGATCGGATACCAAGTCAGGACCGTTCTCGTCTGGACCTCCAGTGGGTATTTCTGGAAGTGGTCTCTGCATTTTGCATTCTTAAGCGGACAGTGGGAGGCTCATCTTATGCGTCGAGAGCGTTACGATCATGATATCTGCAGAGTGCATCTCCTGAAAGGAGATGCAGATGACGATTTCAATGCTGCGAGACTCGCAAACATATGTTCCAATTTCCTACTTCTAATGCTGTCAAGGCATATAAGTCATCCAAGACTTGGGTATTTGAGCATTCGTGATTCGATCCGCTAAAGTCTACGCAATTGTTGTGTAGAAGGAGCGAGCATGAGAAACCGGCAGCAATGATATACTTTTATGTGGGGGACAACCCCGGCCTCAAGGTGATGTCACGTACCGTTAAGCATGCTCCACGTCAACATTCTTTTACTTCGAAGACATCAAGCTCGCCGTACGAGTCGTGTATCCGGAGCATGGGCGAGCAAACCCCTGACGGAGGCCTCTGGCTATTCGGATACGGGTACTGATCACTCCTGAAAACCGGAACACACTTACTGACCATATTGTAGAAGCTTGATATGGAAGCCTCCGCCTCATTTTGGTACGCCCAATCTTTGGTATTAGCAATCGTATACAACCCTCAATGGGTGCTCATTACATCCACAGACAAACGTATCCCTGGCTATGTGGAAGGCTACGTCCGCCGCTTCTGGCAGGTATGTGCCAGAGCAGATGGCCAAGCCAGTAAGGATGTCTGCTAAAGGGACGTCTGATTAGGCAAGGTTGGTGCATGCCAAACCCAGAGCTCCTCTTCTTGAAGTACTGAATACAATCGAGGCTAAGATCTAGCAGCCAGGACCATCGAGGCACGCCTGAGGCTCCAGGCCGCGTCGTGACGCTCATTGACCGCGCAGACTGGGAGAAGATGACGGACTCAGTACGTCCACTTTCTCAGACGAGGACAATCATAAACAACCCCCGGTGCTTCTCAGCATGAACGCCATTAGCACATGCAGCTATCACATGGAATACAGCTGACACCATACCTCGACAGCATCCCTCAGCACCACCTCGCGTCTGGGGTGCAGCCTACCATATCCCCGGCCCCTACGTCCAAGAAGTAAAATCCTACCTCGATATCCGTGAGATCAACGGCTACACAATGGACTTTCGACCCTTCTACGCCTCCGTCTACCCTTCTCCTACCTCCACCTCCACCCCAGCCTCCTCCCAATCCGCGTCCCAAGCATCCTCCGCCAACTCCCAAAAGCAAAGCGAACACTCACCCATCCGCTGCCTCCTCTACATCGGCCTCCCCACCAACCCTCAATTCCTCGGACCCCAGGACCCGCAAGCGCTGGCAGAGCATATCTACAAGTCACGCGGTCCGAGCGGTGAGAATAGGGAGTATCTGTATATGCTGGATGAGGCGCTGAGGGAGCTGAGTGTCGAGAGTGGGGATGAGCATGTTGCGGACTTGGCGAGGAGGGTGAGGGAAATTGAGGCTAGAGAGGCGGGGAAGACGGATGAAAGCGGGGAAGGGCGGTTAGAGGATGGGGTGGAAGGAGGGAGATGGGAAGTTGGTGAGAAGGAGTTGTATAAGGTGGGGAGTACGGATGAGCAAGAGGAAGTGGAAAGGTATGATTGAGCGGATGCCAATTTGACGTGGTTATTAGAGATCATCTGCTGACTGCTGTCATGGAACATAATGATGCCGGTCTTTGTACGGTTTGTTCAGACCTCTACGCGCATGCGCATGGTAGGGTACAACTGGATGGTAGACCGAGAAAAGAACTTGTAGAGAACCCAAATACAATGGTTTTACATAGAATTACATCCAAAACTATCATACACCGCCTTTTAAGTACTCCAATCCCTCCCCTCCTGAATCACCACCTCTACATCTTACCTTTCTCACACTCACCCAATCATTTAGAACGCATCCGCGCACCCCCACCACCGCTCAACACCATCCGCGCCCACATGCTTCCAGCCATCTTCCTGGAAGCTAAAGAACACGCACTGGCTCCCCACAGCCTCCAAAATGCTGTTCAGCGCCGTGCTCTGCTCGTCCTTACCCGGCACCGCCGCCCCGTTCGCAGACCCCGCGCTCGGCCACCCAGTCTCGAGGTTATACGCCTTCTTGCCCGGGCAGCACTGGCCGACAAGATCAAGCTGGTTCTTCACAAAGTCACCAGCGTCCGAAGCAGCGATGCTGCTGTTGAAGAAGGGGTGGATATTCGCGGCGACGACATCAACGGCGCCGCAAAGGGTGTCTTTGTTCTCCTGCAGGATATTCAGGGGTTCAGCGGTCGTGTAGGGCCCGTTATAACCCGCCGCAGCGAATTTAGCCTTGCATTCGGCAATGAAAGCAACGAGTTGCTCAGCGGTGCAGTAGCCGTTGAAGACGGCCTCGTTACCGATGACGACCATCTCGACAAGGTCCCACTTGCCCCAGGCGAGGAGCGCGGCGACCTGGTCGCGGCAGCCGTCGATGCCGGAGGCGGTGATGTAGACGCCGACGATCATCTTCATGCCGTATTTCTCGCAGGCGGCGCCGACGTTCTGCAGGCTGGAGCAGTCGGTGCCGTAGATGCGGACGGTGGTGAAGCCTTTGGATTGGATAAGGGAGATGTCGGTCAGGACTTCGGTGGCGGATTTGCATTGGCCGGAGGAGGTGCAGGGGGTGTATGTCATGGCCCATTTGTTGCCGTTAGTGGAGATGCTGCTGCTGTAGCCGGTGGGGTTGGCGGTGGAGGCGGAGGTGGAGGTGGTGGAGCTGGCTGAGGAGGAAGTGTAGGAGCTGGCTAATGAGGAAGTGGAGCTAGCTGAGGAAGTAGAGGAGCTAGCTGAGGAAATAGAGGAGCTAGCTGAGGAAATAGAGGAAGCGGACCAGCTTTTGTAGGCGTTGCCGTATCCCTTCCCATCTCCATTGCCGTATGCATGAGTCCAGGCAGCAGAGTATGACAAGGCAGTAGAGGATGCCGAAGCAGTAGAGGATGACGGATCAGTAGACGATGACGAGGCAGTGGAGGATGACGAGGCAGTGGAGGATGAAGAGGCAGTGGAGGATGAAGAGGCAGTAGAGGATGACGAGCCCGTAGAGGATGAAGAGCCAGCAGAGGATGAAGAGGCAGTGGCGGACAAGCTGCCATACCCGTTGCCATATGCCTTTCCATGTCCATCAGTTATAGCATCAGAGGATGACGAGGCAGTGGCGGACGAGCTGCCATACCCGTTGCCGTATCCATCAGTCACAGCAGTAGCGGATGAAGAAGCCGTGGCGGACGAGCTGCCATAGCCGTTGCCGTATCCCTTGCCGTACCCATCAGTTACAACAGCAGAGGATGAAGAAGCAGTGGCGGACGAGCTGCCAAACCCGTTGCCGTAGCTCTTGGTCGAAACCGCGGAGGATGAAGAGGCGCTGGATGTGCTGCTGAGGCTGCTATATGGGCAGAAGACGACTTGGGAAGTAGCAGTCACGGTAACGGTCGTTGCTGACTGGACGTATGTGCCTGGAGCGTAAGAGGTCGGGGTCGGGTAGACGCAGGTTGTCTGCGCGCTAACACTAGTTGTAGTTCCGCCAATGATATAAGTACCAGCCGATGGGCAGACATAGGTTGTGGTCGTGACAATGCTCGTGGTAGTTCCGTCGCTGCTCGTCACCGTGGCGTAGGGGCAAGTCACAGTCGTGGCAGTAGTAACAACAGTGGTGACACCGCCATACGTGCATGAACCTGGATTAAGGACTGTGGAAGTGGCGCCGCAAACGGTTATGCTGGAAGTCACAGTGACAATCGTGGCCGGGATAGTGTAAGTTCCTGGAGTCGGGCACGTTGTTACTGCCGGGGTTGGCACCGAACCGTAGGATGACGTTGAAGCTCCAGATGACGACTTGCGGTAGGACCCCGTCGCTGAAGATGATGTTGACGAAGTTGTTGGGGAAGAGCACGAAGACAGGGAAGAGCTTCTCGAGGATGATTTTATCGAGGAGCTTGCCGAGGAAGAGCTTCTCGAGGAAGAGCTTATCGATGATGTGCCTGTCGAGGAAGAGCCTGTCGAGGAAGAGCTTCTTGAGGAGGAGCTTATCGAGGAGGAGCTTGCCGCGGAAGAGCCTGTCGAAGAGGAGCTTCTCGAGGGATCCTGCCAGCCATAGGAGTAACTGGCAGCGGACACCGATGAATATGGCAAAGACGAGCCATAGGAGTAACTAGTAGCGGACACCAGTGAATATGGCGAAGTGGAGTACCCAGATGATGTTGACACCAGTGATGACGACGATGGCCTATTAGACATGACTGTTTGCACATGAGGGACAACTGAAATCTGATGTTAGCTACAACACAGAACAAACTCTACGATTACCAAGGTTTGGTTGAGGCCGGTTGTGCAGCTCCTCCTAACGTCATTGCAGTAAAAGGACTGGACTTACAGCCAGAAGTCACAAAGACTGTGGTATAGGTTGTGCAGACACTTGTGCAGCCATAGTCTCCCACTGAGCTGGCTGAGCTGATCGAGCCAGTCGATATGGGAGAGTTGGTCGAACTCGTCGATTTGCTCGTGCTGGATGAAGTCGTCGAACTCGTCGATGTGGTCAAGCTGGACAAGGGGCTCGAGGTGTACGAGTTGTATGATTCGAGCGAGGCGTCCCAGGGGATATATGACTTCTTGTGCAGCGCAGCATGTTGCTCATGGGCGGCGCTGGCGAACGCTGATCCAACCAGCGTGGTGGCTGCAAGAGCGGCAATGGACGCCTTCATCGTTTTCTCTGACTAAATCAATTCAAGAACTCTCGTGTTTGGGTATGTTAAGTTATTTCTTCCTTATTAAATTCCACAGCCGCTGAAAGAGTGAAGCGGGTCTGTGAGTAAAAGAATGACAGAAGACTGAAGTCTAGAGAAGTAACGAACGGTTAACACTGTTGGGAACAGGCATATATAAGAAGAACAGCATGATCGACGGAGTAAGAAGCGACATGAGCTGGAGCTAGCTAAAGCATTGTGGGCTTAAATTTCAGGAGTTCCCCAGCCGCGAGGCTGTCTGTCGTCTTGATAGATCTGCGCAGAGTCATAAGCCAAAACCAAAACAAGTGTGGTCTGAACGCCGCCAGCTAAGCTGCGAGATGAAGTCGGCGCTGAATGTGGACGATAAAGGGGACGCCTCTTCGGCAAGTAGCTCAAGGCTTTTCCAAAACTGGTCAGGCGTTCCACAGCTTTGTCCAATGTCATTTTATATAGGTATAGCTCTTCAATTTACCAAGCACACTGTAGTTTACCTCGTAAGACGAGCGGCATATCGCATAATTCTTTAACCGCTTGGTGCACGTGTGACTTAGATGACATTGTAGGTAGCTGAGATTTTTCAGCAATGTTCTGCCATGACCAGGGCACGCGACAACCGCGATAATGGCAATGTATTATCCTCGATGATTAGCAAGCTTGATGTGACAGTAGGGATTTAAAGGTTTAGGATCACTACATGACCAGCCACGTACGCATCTCCATATTAGGAGTTAAGCCTACTGGGGGCCCTTAGATTGAGTCGCGGGAATACCATAAATCTGAAGCGAGCAGTAGCGGACAGACTGACCGGTATCTTACCCGCGTGCTCAGAAGACTCTATTTGAGAGAGCCGAAATGAAGGAAGATCATTTATACAAATATCCAAGCACTTGACAATAATTGATACGAGGATTCTGCCCCTGAGCGGCCCTTGGCGGTTGCGTCTGTCAGAATGCGGGGACGGCCGGGCCGGCCCGATATGGGTCAAAGGTTAATAGAGATGTGGTTGTGGAGACATCCAAGTGTGCATGGAAACTTGCAATGCTCATTTTGCTCCCGGGGACTGCAGGTCGATTCCTGGGAAGGTCCTCGCCTAAATTAGTTAAGAGGGCATTCAATTCATCGACCCCTTCACCGGACTTCTACGATGTAGTGTGCGTTGGAGGAGGGCCTGCCGGCTTGAGCCTGCTAACGGCATTGAGTACGTAACCCGATGCAAAGAGCAATACAAGAATGTCGTGGACCACGTCTACTGCTGGGCTTCTCAAGGAGATGTTGTTCGCCACTTGTCAAGCATCATGATTGCCTGGGAACGACTCAGAGCTGACAGTAATTCTAGGATCTTCGCCCGCAACAGCGAGTCTAAAGGTTGCCTTAGTTGAGGGTCAAGATCTCAGTCGCTCGCAGCGGATCACCGCAGACAGTGCTCAATACTCCAACCGATGTAGTTCCCTCACTCCCGCTTCAGTCAACTTTTTACAAGGTTAGCGCCTTACCGCAAGAGTGGACCCGGTCACTGATAGTTACTCAGAGATTGGAGCATGGAAACATACTATACAATCACGCATCCAACCATACCATGAGATGCAAGTATGGGATGGCGTATCCGACTCCCGCATCTCCTTCGACTGGGCATCAGCAACCGGCTTCACACGTCGAAATCCAGACACCTACGCAATTGCATATATGACTGAAAACCTAAACCTAACGTCGGCCCTGATATCTCGGTTGCAAGAGCTTGGCGGCGTGTCAATGTTCGACAATACCAAGGTAGAAGACATATCGCTGGGCCAAGAGACGGAAGAACTCGACTTAGGTCTCTGGCCCATCGTCAAACTATCATCCGGGAAGAAATTGGCCGCAAGGCTGCTGGTCGGTGCAGACGGAGCCAACAGCCCAGTGCGCAAGTTCGCGGGTATCAAGAGTGACGGTTGGGACTACAATAGACACGGTGTCGTGGCTACACTTCGACTAGAAGGAGAAGGATGGGGAGGTGAAGAGCACAAGATTGCGTATCAGCGATTCCTACCAACGGGGCCAATCGCACTTCTGCCTCTGCCAGGGAACTACTCCACCTTAGTATGGTCGACGTTACCATCTCACGCAGCGCATCTGAAGAGTCTATCCAAAGAGAACTTCATTGCCATGGTTAACGCGGCGTTTCGGCTCGCTCCAGTAGATCTAGCCTACATGCACACCATCCCCGATGGCCAGGCCGATGAATATGCGTGGAGGATACAGCATACCCAGTTCGACAGCAGAGCAATTCCACAGCTCGTGATTGGCGTTCAAGAAGGCTCGGTCGCGAGTTTTCCGTTGCGCATGCGCCATGCAGATACTTATACAGGCGAGCGTGTCGCTCTCGTAGGGTGAGCCGCCCCACTCGAACATGATCCCAGCAGTTTACTAACATACCGCAACCACAGTGACGCAGCCCACACAATCCACCCCCTAGCCGGCCAAGGCCTCAATCAAGGTCAGGCCGATGCCCAATCCCTAGCCCGCATAATTGCATACGCGGTCGCCCACGGGCAAGATATAGGCACGCAGCTCTCGCTCGAAGCGTACAATGCAGAGCGCTGGGCGGCGAACAATGCAATGCTTGGTGTTGTGGATAAGCTGCACAAGCTGTATAGTGTGGGGTGGGGACCGTTGGTACCGCTAAGATCATGGGGTTTGAGCGCTGTGAATGCGATGGGGCCGCTCAAAGGGTTCTTCATGCGGCAGGCATCTGGAAAAGGTTCAAGCGTTGTATGATATTGCGCATACCGGAGTAACGGCAAAGCTTACTGGTTGCCATTGTGCGAAAGACCCGACTTCGGGGGCAAAAAGTTGCTGGCGGCTCATTGCATGTTCTGATCGAATGACGAGGAATGTTTGCGTAAAGTTGGCAAAGATCTGCATGGTTATACCCACTTCTAAATCTATCTACTGTAGTTCAGAATTACAGAGGTAGTGTCAGGCTTTTCCTGCTAAGCAGCAGGCTAAGATACTACGGTACCTAGCACGCGATCGACAAAAAAAGCCCAACTCCCAAATTTCCGCGCATTCCGCAACACAGCAACAACGACAATTATTCAACAATGCAGCGCCCAAATACGCCAGTTCTTAAGCCTCATGAAGCCTAGTAGCATTATCCAACTCCTACTAAGGCTAAGATTCAAGGTTGTATCGAGTTTATGGACGTACACGGTATCCCCTACTTTAAGACGGATGTGTTGCACTATTTCGGTGTCGAGCGTACACGAGGCTGGTCAATGCTGTCTGAGTCGTTAAATCGTCACCTCTATAATGATCCTAAAAAGGAGGAGACTCAGGGCAGGAAGGGAATTATTACGAAAGAGTAGATGAAAATAATAGAGCACATCCTAGAGACGGAGGGTATAGCTAGGCATGCCCTAACATGGGAGCAGCTAGGATTTAAGGCTGGTATTAATGCGAATGGACGGACAATACAACGTATAATAGGCACGATAGATTACCATAAGTGTGTTGCGTGCTAGCGCGGCTAGGTGTCAAAGAAGACAGCAGAGCGGCGTCTAGTATACGCACGATTAATACTAGAACGCTATCCAGAACTGTCTGATTAGGATCGCGTTCGCTTCAGTGATGAAGTCCACTTTAGATTCGGACCGCAGGGCAAGCTTATAATTATTCGGAAGCCAGGATTATAGTACTACTCTAACTGTATTTAGTATAAGGAGGAACCTAAGGCTAAAGATAAGAAGAGATTCCACTGCTGGGCAGCAGTAGGATACAATTTCAAGTCACCTATCTACTTCTATAACGTCCCTAGCAATATAAACGGCAAGATATCACAGCGTGTCTATATCGATTAGATCCTTAAGCTAATTGTCAAGCTGTAGCTTAGTTATGACTTCGTCCTAGAAGAGGACGGCGATTCTAGGCATAGTACTAGCAAGAACAGTATTGCGAAGCTATGGAAGCAGCAGCACGGTCTTGAAACCTACTTCAACTGTGCCTCCTCACTAGATCTTACACCTATTAAGAACTACTAGCAGATACTAAAGCAGTATCTAAGGAAATATCCACACTAGGATAATATGACAATAAAAGGCTTGATTTATGAAGGCTAGGCAGAGGTCAGCCAGGATTACATCAATAAATTATGTAAATCAATACCTAAGAGGCTACAGGATGTATTAGATGCAGACGGCAAGCTTACAGGCAATTAATTGACGCTATTTTGACGCTGTTGCGTTGCGAACAGACTGTTGCGGAAATTTGGGAGTTGGGCTTTTTTTGTCGATCGCGTGCTAGGTACATTGTATTCACAAGGCTGAGGTGGACCCTGCACTTCCAAAGTTTACTTTACGTTGAGCCGGGCTCGTTTTCAAGGCATAACTTACTTCCGAACTTTGAACTTATTTTTTGAACTTGCAGATACTTCTTGTCCGATTAGATGAAAAGAATGCATTGCAGCGGCAAGTGAGTACACCGTAGAAACTTTAACGTTGCATAATTGTAACAGTTGAGTAAAAGTAGCTTCTGCTCTCGCCCTTTGGATACGCACTCATATCAGCCCCTACCCAGTGCTTGCAAAGCCCATCATCTGCCTTTCCTAAAACAGGATCACATTCCGGCTTCGGCACGGCCCACACCTTCTCATATTCCTCCGCATCCTCACCACCCGTTGCAAAATCCCACTTGCCACCTTTCGGGTATGCTCCAATCATTGTAAAACCGTCAAGCTTGAGAGCCTCCAATGCCGCCTTGGGGTCTTCAGCCTCGATGCCCCTTCCCTTCCCAGGCGTCAACAACGCAAACTTTGCTGGTGGCGTTGTATCATATGTCTTGTGCGCTACCCCGGCCGGAATAATAAAGACATCGCCTGCTTGAGCATGAATATCAACGCCGCCGTCTTCTTTGCCAGAGCCGTGCGTCGATCTCTCAAGGTCGGTACTTGTATCAGCCACGCCGAAGCGGATGGTGGCTGTGCCGGAGAGGACAGCCATGCATTCGTGAGTCATGCTGTGGTAGTGTGCTTCTTGGGTTTGGCCGTAGCGGAATACCCATTGCGTGCGCCAACCGTTTCTTTCAAACATCTCGTGAACTTGAGGGGCAATATTGGTCGAGTTGGGTGTCTGATCTGAAAGGAAGCCGGGGTAATGGAGGAGGGGATAGGGTGAGTTAGGCATTAATGCCGTTGGTGGCAAATGATACCTCTTGACTTCGACCATGGTGACAATGTCGATGACAATGAGATGGTCAGGTTAGGGTATGCTGGCGAGTGCTCTGGATTCTGTGGAGAAATTGTATTTCGTGGTAAGAAGTGGTCTAGTTCAATGTCCTGGACTCGGATCACGCGCCATTTCGGAGGTCGGTGGCCCCCGCATAGAGTCGGCGCATCATCCGACAGACTGGTTTGCTCTGTTGCTTGCCAACGTCAACAAGAGAGAGTGTGCATAGTACCCAGCAGCGTGATCTGATCTTTCTGAATCGAAAGTGATGCCACTATATTCGCTTACGTTGGTGTACGTAATGGGTATAGGAGGCTCAGGCTCCAACAATGTGCTGCAGCAGTCACCATGACGAGATTGAAGCCAAACCTCTCAAGGTGAAACTTTCGGAACCCCTACCGAACATTCACAACGTTCGGCTGCACTCACCTAGACCCGCCCTCTTACCAATTAACTAGAGGTGCTATCCTGACGTTGAGGATGTCCGCTTACGGCGCCTTGAGCCAACAGCACCTTCTATCATAGAGCTGTTACGGCGATCTGCTGGAAAGGAGTCTACCATTATCAGAGCATATTGCTAGGCAAGCAGTTCGAAGCGGATATTCTAGTACCAATCGACCCAAGAAGTCAGCGACTCTTTGCGTATATAGGTAGAAAACCTCCATTTTCTGCCGGTTTCGAAGGGTCCCCACTACGCATGTTTAGCGCACTAGAATTCGACAGTGCGGAGCGTCGTTACACAATGTGTACGCTTTGCGTCTTTGTTTACGGCTCTTCTATCATTCCCGTCTCCCATGAAATTAATGCTGCGGCCACTGTAAGGAAAGCGGAGAGTACGGCGGTGATGTTGGCCAAGAACGTACATTGATGGAGGAGGCTGCGATGACGGCCGTAATGGTAACCTTTTCAGAGCTCAACCTGGTTACAGTGTTCGTTAAGTAGCGCAGGCTACAAATAGGCTCTGACCGTCAACTCGTCTTGGGAGCCGAAGCAACGCCATCTAAGTTCAACTCCGCAGTTCCGTTCTCAACCTGCTTCACTGAAGGCGCCTCGTTGTGCTTCTTGAGCCGCTCTTGTACTTCTTGTACCAGCTTCGCTTTATCAATCAGCACTCCTTCCTTTTCTAGATGGCCCTCCGGCAAGCCCATCTCTTTGATCTTGACCTTTCCATGGGCTAGCTCATCGTCGCCAAGCACGACCGCGAAGGGCACGCCGCCGGTTTCGGCAGCCTTGAATTGAGCTGGAAGTTTTGGTTTGACCTTCCACGCGAACTCCGCCTACCACCCCCCGTGTCAGTTCGTTTGGAGCCGCCAGAAGTGAATGCCTACACTGACCTTGATTCCTGCATCCCATAATGTCTTACAAACCTCCATCCTCTCCTTCAACAATCCGGCGAAGCCCTTTCCTCCAAAGGCCATCACGAACACATCCACCTCATTACTCCTCACCTTATCCATGCCTCTTTCTTTCTCCATCCGTGCCTTCGTAATTGAGAATATTCTCTCCACGCCGAAACTAATCCCTACGCATGGTATCTGCTGCTTTCCCGAGAACATTGCCACAAGCTCATCGTATCTTCCTCCGGCAGCAACGCTTCCTACACCAATCGACGGATCCGCGCTCCTGTCTTCATCGAAATCTTTACCGCGTTCTTTCTTCGCGGCCCGCTGTAGCTTTTGTCCCTCGGTTGTAGATGGTGCGGAGCCTTCGGTGATGACTTCGTAGATGACGCCTGTGTAATAGTCTAGTCCGCGAGCCAAGCTCATGTCTAGGGAGACTTTGTCTAGGACGCCAAAGGTTTCGAGGTAGTCGAACAGTAGCTGCATGTCTTCTAGGCCTTGTTTTGCGGATGGATTGGAGATTAAGGCGGGATCAGAGCTCAGCTTGGAGAGAAGGTCACGGTCGCCCTTTTGTATAACGTACTCGCCAATCGTGTCTGCGACTATAGGATCGAGGCCTTTTTCTTCGGTCATTTCGCGCCGTACTTCTGTCCAAGGTGACTGAACACATCATTAGCGGCGCTCAACGGTCCGGTACTCGCCATCTAACCTTGTCCAGCTTATCCACAGCGCTGCTGATAGTCCGTATCTTCTCCTTTGGCACCCCACACACCTCGAATATGCCATCCAGTATCTTCCTGTGATTTATCTTGATCGTGTATAGCCCGCGCCATCCCAGAGCCTCAAATATCTCACTCGTTATCCGTAGAATCTCAGCATCAGGCAGCATCGGGTCATAGGAGCCAGCAATGTCGATATCACACTGATAGAATTCCCTCATGCGGCCTTTGGTCATGGCAGGCTGATCACGCCGGTACACTTTGGCCATGTGGTAGCGTTTGATGTTCTGGACAGAGGGATTCATGGCGAGCCATCGTGCAAAGGGTACGGTGAGGTCGTAACGGAGGGAGCAAAGTTCTCCGCCTTGGTCGGCAAGGTCATAGATGAGTTTGCTGTCTTCGCCATATTTGCCAGCGAGGATTTCGCGGAGTTCAAAGACTGGACTAAGCTAGCTATTTCAGCCACTGTCTCTAGGCATCATCGGTGCTTGGACTGTCGAGAGAAATACGGCCGTATATGCATGTGTGTGTAGATGTTTGTGAGGCTAGAGGCAAGCCACACAGTACAAATCTAAGCTTTACGAAAGGGAGACCAACGTGTCTATGGTGACTGCGCCGTGACGCTTGAAAATGCTCGTAATTGTAGAGAATATCCTATCCCGTATGACCATGTCTTTACCATCCCCTGAAGGTTTCGTTCAGCGCCAACTCTTGACATGTGGTCTACGTTTCTTACAATCTTTCGTCCCCTTCGGCACCTTCAGTTGGAATGACACTTTATCTCCCTTCTCCTTCCCCATGATGTCGTCGTCTCGGGATTGTGCTCTTGTAGTATTTTGGAGAAACCGAGGTTGCGCCGGTGCATATAATGATTGAGGCTTTAGCAGGCTGTGTGACCGTGGGAAAAGGCGAATTAAGCCTCGCGACTGTGAGTGCATGCAATGGGGCTACGCTTTTTATGGATAGTCGTTCCAATGTGTGTACTTCATGTAAATGTACAAATACTGAGTCAAAATAAGTTACTCACATGCATGCAAGCGGCTGGCCATGACTTTCTTGGACATTCGCTTCCTGACCACATCTTTTGCTATCCATCATCAAAACAGACAATTAGTAATGTTATAAAGATCCACGAAGATACCTATGGATCGATGGCTCGGCAACGCGAATTGGACAGCTCAGAGATCTCCAGTAAAGCTCGGAGAGACCTGTTGCAGCTCCTGGAAGGCGTAAGTAAGGATCCCCTATCAAATTGTCCCTCTCTTTGCGTGGTGCTGATTCAGAGCCAATACCAGGTCCGAGGCAAGAAAAACCTAGTCATTCAGAAAGATCTTGCAGGACCAGTTAGCATCTTTGTAAAAACTTCCACCCTCCAGGAATATGGAGTCGACCGTATTTTCTTCCTGGAAAATGACAATGTCGACTCATCTCAGCGGAATGTGGTTTTCCTTACCCGTGGGGAAAAGGCGAAGCAAGTATCGGATATAGCTGGTAAGTAGGTACATGATTCAATGCTCATGTTACGCTGTTATACCCCTGACCATTCTCCGTGTCATGGTGCCCGCCCCAAGCCGTGTGAGATATTCATCGCAGGCGACCTATCCAGGGATCTAAAGTAGATTGTGTAGATTCTACTCTACTCTACCTAATCAGTCTTGATCCCTAGAATAACTTTTTTGAAACATAGCAACCCCTATAGCTTTTCCCTTGTTGTCTGTAGGTGAAGTGCCATCAGTTGTTGCTAACAAACTATCCTTCACAAGAGCAGATTAACAGACTCCGGCGGAATGGACAAGTTGACCATGAGTTCTCCATTTTCTGGGTACCGAGAAGAACCTTAGTGTCCGACAAGATCCTTGAAGAGGCCGGAGTACTTGGTGACGTTAATATATCGGAGCTCCCTTTGCACTTCTATTGCCTGGAGCGCGATCTGCTCTCGTTAGAGTTAGACGACTCATTCAGTGATCTCTACCTGGTACGTCTACTACATGTCCCATGTGATGAGTTAAGCCTTGGCTATCTCCCATAACGTATACTGATGTATCTCAGCGCAAAGATCCCGGTCCTATCTTCATCGCAGCTAAGGCTTTGATGCTACTGCAACAACGCCATGGACTTTTCCCGCGTCTAATTGGCAAAGGCGATGGGGCCAAACGCCTAGCTGACTTGCTTATACGCATGCGCTCCGAACTTAGAGCAGGGGAAGATTCGACATCTGATGGCTCGCCTCTACGGTTGAGCCCTAGCTCTTCGATAGAGAGTATCATAATTATAGATCGAGAAGTCGATTTTGCTTCTGCGCTTCTGACTCAGTTGACCTATGAAGGGCTAATTGACGAAGTATTCGGGATCAAAGATAACTTGACTGATGTCGATTCCTCCATAGTAGGAGTTACCGCAGCACCGCAAGGCCAGCGGTCCTCAACTGGCGACGCTGGACCTGTCCAGCCACCGCAGGCAATGAAACGAAAGATTCAGCTTGATTCCTCGGACAAACTATACGAGCAGCTACGGGATGCAAATTTTGCGATTGTGGGAAGCCTACTGAACAGAGTGGCTCGTCGTCTTCAAAGCGAGTACGAGAGCCGCCATGGAACAAAAACAACAACAGAACTAAGAGAATTCGTCAACAAGCTACCTGGATACCAAGCTGAGCAGCAGAGTCTGAAAATCCACACAAATCTTGCCGAAGAGATCCAAAAGCATACGCGATCTGACATGTTCAGCCGCATACTAGAGGTTCAGCAAAACCTAGCAGCAGGCGCAGACCCAAGCACTCAGCACGACAGCATTGAAGAACTCATTTCGCGCGACTCCCCTCTTCCCACTGTGCTGCGTCTCCTCTGTCTAGAATCCTGCATAAGTGCCGGCGTGAGGCCTCGCGATCTGGAGAACTTTCGTCGTCAGGTAATCCATGCATACGGATATCAGCATCTCCTTACCTTGGACGCACTCGAGAAGTTGCAGCTCCTACAACCGCGAGTCGGTGGAACCAATCCATTCCTCGTTGGTTCGGGAGGAGCTGCGGGTCAGAAGACGCATTACAGTATTCTCCGCAAGAGTCTCCGTCTCATCGTCGACGATGTCAATGAACAAGATCCGAATGATATTGCGTACGTCTTTAGCGGCTACGCACCACTTAGCGTCCGTCTCGTCCAATGCATTCTCCAAAAGTCATATGTGTCAACTTTCACCAAAGCCGCTTCTGGCAAGGCAGCTGATGACGGCGCTCCCGGCGACAGCACCTCCGGCTGGCGAGGTTTCGAGGACATTGTGAAGAACGCGAAGGGAAAGACCTTTGATGAGGTACAGGGAGATGATGACAAGGCGATGAGAGCGCGAGAACTGTTGAAGGGCCAAGGAGATAAGAAGACCGTCATCGTGTTCTTTCTGGGCGGAATCACGTTTGCGGAGATTGCCGCCCTGCGGTTCGTGGCCAAGCAGGAGGAAAGCAGAAGAAGGATTGTGATTTGTACGACCGGAATAATTAGCGGAGATAGAATGATGGAGGCGGCTATTGTGAAGGAAAAGTTTGGGAGGGGTTCGTAGTATACGTTACTGGGAATGGCGTGTATAGCGGAGATGGAATGCTTGGAGCAGCGGAAGCACTTAGTTTGAGACTTTCATTGTATGCTGCATCTGTTTCATGCTCAGAAAATCAGCAAGACAGAGAAAAGCTTTCAAATGAAAAGCTTGGTTTATTTGTTCTGCTAAAAAGAACTCCAAATCTACAGCCCTCTGGCTACGCTTCACTTCCCTCCCCAAAAACCGGGATCCCTCCCTGAATTCTACCTGTAGCCACGTGGGAGTCGTCGAATCCCTCAGTCTGTCGGGGGAAGCACTTGCAGACAAACCCTTACGTGACCAAAAAACTGACTTAACTAACCCTTCCGAAGCAGCGCACAAATCCTCATTATCGTTTTCACTCTCATCATCACCATTGTCGCCATCATTGCTACATTATCGTTATGGCCTTCATTATCATCGAAGGAGTTCATTGTCACCGCGAGCATTCGACACAAGAACCAACAAACCATACCTGAGACCCAGTCGGAGAAGGACCCGTCAATCCTACGCTCCCCGGTGCGTGTTCGTGAACACGGTAGGGTTCATTCATGAGCATACTGACTAAGGCACCGATGATGGGCATAGAAGGCCAGAGCAGGTTGCAAACATGCCCTATTGAGAAACTTTTTCGAACGCGTTTTGGAGGTGCACGAGCATTGTAAGGACCAGTTGTTTAACCGAGGAATGAGATTGCTACCAACCCCATCGTTGGGCTTCTGTCTGCTACAATCGCAACTTCAATTCAGCACTAGACATGGTTTCATAACGTGCGCAGAGATTTGCTGCCAACGAAAAGTCATGTCTGGACTGAGCCGAGCAGTCTGCCACACTCCTGAGGTTGACTGACCTGATCCGGGGCTGCCAATGTGCGAGGCAATGTCTTCATACGGTGCACCTAAAAGTGTGGAGGTCTACAATCCAGGAACAAGGCTTTCTATAGATCCCGCCACCCCGCGATGAAACTCAGAGTCAAAATTGAGGTCCCCACAGTATCCGTGAACTGGTTTAGATTTGCAGCTTGCAAAGTTACCCATTAGGCAATCCTCGGTGTTTTTGTTCACAACTTTCGTGCAACCCAGTGTGACAGCCTGTACACATTCTGCAGCATACTCCTTGGATCCATTATATAGCCTGCCTCTCCGACACACTCCTCATTGAGCTCAACCGCGAATCCGAACCGCTTAAGCAGCATGATAACCTCATCATTAGAGAATTCCAACTTTTGGCGACTTAAATCATCAGGGTCTCCCGTCAGATGCCGTAATTTGCAGGCTTCGTCGTCGTCAATATCACCTTCACGTCTTCCGCCAGGTCCATTTTCGTAACAGTTCCAGAGGAGAGGTCCGACGTTGATCCATGTTCCTCCGGGTTTGAGGCAGTGCCGGACGGTCTTCATACACCGGAGAAGGTTCGGCGCAGTGTCGAGGAAAAACACTGTGACGACTGCATCGAATGAGTCTTTGTGCTCTGGACAGCTATAGTGCGTGCTGAAGTCATTCATATTGATCGTCAGAATGTTCTGACAGCTTGAGGGTATCGACGATGGTAATGATGACCGCAAGGGTGCCAGATCTTCTAGAATAGTCCCTGCGGATATGTCCGGGACAATAACCTTTTCAAACTGATCCTCGCGGAGCACATGATTTGAAAAGCTCAAAATCCACGGATACAAGTCAAATTTGGCGTCCCTTTCAGTATGGTTAAGCACAAAATGACTTGCCAAAAGCTGGTGATGGGACACTTCATTGGCCTCTACCGAATACCCTGCCGTGCAGATCCTGAGAGGGAGTCGACAAAGTCCAGCACCTGGCACCAGGAATCGAACTTCCGATTTCGCCTGGACGGAAGAGAACTCTGTCTCCAGGTCACGCAAAACGGTCTCCTGGCAAATGTTTCGCTCCAGGGCACCCTCCTCACTCCAGTCACGGTAGGATTGCCGGATGGTGGAGCGAACAATGGAAATGTCCGTTTCAGTTGCGGTATCACTCCACGTGCGGGCCTTCGGTGCAAAGCCATTGAGGGTTTCTGGCTGAAAAGTGCTTATCCCGTGTTCGACGATCGCTGAAGCGAGTCTCGCATTCACATCGATAGCGTCCTCGACTCTTCGAAACTTCTCTAAGTACGAAAACGGCGGGGAAGCAAGTAGCTCTTCCTCTGAAGGACGAAGCGTTTCAAAGTGTTTCATCCGAGGATATACAACATCTTGGCGAGTGGTGCTCGCATACCGGCTAGGATACTCGGTCAGCAAAATGCTGCGCGTCTTCCAGACAGGAAGCTGCACCTGAATGCATTAAGGGCACGGCACAACTCGGTGCTGTCAAGTCCAATGGTACTGATGAAAGGGTCCTTAATGCTATGTTTCGACATATGCTCCCGGAGTGAACCCATTGACACGGTGGGAATGCTTGAGTGCTACGAAAAATACACATTTATAGGGAATCCATTGAGTTCTAGTACCAGCACACTCTTATTCTCGTAAGGCAGGCAAGCTTCTTACATATACAAGTAGCTGTACATTAGCACTTTAAGCAGTATGCATGATCCTTAGCCAGAACTGCGCCTTCGTGAGCCCGCATATTGGGCATTAGCAAGGTCCACGACCGTAGGTAGAAGCGCAAGAGCGCAAATTTTGGTCAAGCCGACTACTTTTTGGACTAGATCCACTCGTAACGACGTCGGAAACCAAGTGTCGGTCACCGCAACCCGCGCCAACAAGGGAAGAACCACTAGCACCTGGGGTTATCAGCCGCAGCATGGGACGCCTTTGATCTGCCATAGTCCTGCCGGCGTTAAAACCACCCATCAGCCAGGCTGTGGGCCACTTGACTCTACCCTCTGCAAGGCTGATATTATGCGTATTACGTGAAGCATCTGCTGGTCAGACTTCGGAAACGTCCCCAATGGTTGACCATTAACCGAGCAGGAAGTGTACCCAGCAGCAGCGACAGCGCGTACGACCAATAATCCGTCTTTGTGCTAGAGAGCTTGCGAGCTGACAATGGCAACGGCTAACGGCTACCGGATAACAGTTGAAAGACGTTTGTGAGCTGAAGATGCACGAGTCAAGCTGGAGTAGCGGTCCTTAGGTTCCTCAGCTTTGCTCACGTGAGCCGCCAAGGCGCTCGTCAGAACTCTTCCGTCTCCAGTTGTCAAGATCTCGATCCATAAAAGCTGTCAACGCCGCAGCTAGGATCTGCTTCACACGTGGATCACTTGAGCGAAAATTGTCTAGACCTTCAAAATTAAGCAATAATTTGCATTCTACCGGGTAGTCGGCAGGGCTGCTGTTTAGTGCACCGTCTGACTCTGATTCGTAAAACCAATAAACTTTAGAAGGCCACTTCGTATATCTTGCAGCCCAACTGAGACCGCCGTACTGGCCTGGATATCAAACTTGCTTCGGTTAAGGATAGCACTCGATGCGGCTTGGGCCAGACACATCAGTGTGTCAACGGCTGTGGTTATGGCTGCGCTAGTATTCAGCTCTTGCAAGCCTTTCTGGCCCAGCAAGTGTGCTTTGCCAAGGTCAACCGATGAGCTTTTCAGCCAAAAAAGATGACATCTTCCAGGAGAATGACAATGCTTCACTCCGCTCTTTTCACAGTCTCAAACAAAAGGAACCGGTGAAGTCAACGCACGCTGGTGGAACACTTCATGGCGGGCTCCAAATCAAGCCTAGCGGACTATGGCCTGAATGAAAAGAACACCACCGTAACGGAAATAGAAATTGAAGGAAGAGACGAAAGCCCAGCTGCTACGATATCAGAACCTCTGTCCGCAAAGTTTCCTTCCACGGATGGAGGTCGATCCGCGTGGATATTCATGGTGGGCGCATTCATGGTCGAAGCAGTCCTATGGGGTATTTCAGGCTCCTTCAAGACCCTACCCACCGTATCTCATCACCTTTACAGGGTTTCCGCTCAGCTTTGGCGCTTTCCAAGCATACTATGCTCAGCGACCTGAGTTCCACGGAAGCAAGTACATCCCCGTCACCGGCACGCTGGCTATCGTACGTTTCTGAACGCCTTTACCATTTCTAGACGTTGCTGAGACCGTTCACAACCAGGGCATACCGTTTCTTGGCGCTCCTCTCATTACATTGGTGACTACAAAGTACGAAAAATACCAGCGCCAGATGGTATGGAGTGGATGGATCATCTGCAGCCTTGCCCTGGTCGGAGCGAGCTTTGCAACGAATGTGTCGCAATTGATTGCTACTCAAGGCTTTGTTTACGGTTTAGGATTTCTCATCCTTTACTATCCTCTATTGAATATGCTGAATGAGTGGTTCGTGAAGAAGCGTGGACTCGCCTACGGGGTGCTGTAAGTAGCAAGCTTGAAGAGCATGATGCGGTTAGTGATGGAAGATACAGATTTGCAGCAAATGGCCTCGGCGGACTCGTTCTTCCAATAGTAGTACAACATCTGCTTTCCCGTTACGGTCATGCTGTTACGTTGAGAGCCTATGCTGTTGCTATTGTAGGTGCAAATTGCCTGATATCAACATTCGACATTACTAATCCATAAATGCAGATCATCCTCGTGGGACCGGCTTTACCCTTGATTCGAGGTCGAAAGGCGCCTGCTATCTCCTTGCGCCGAGATCATACGTTGCTCTGGATACTCAAGAAGCCATTGTTTTGGACAATAGCCTTTTCCAGCTTCTTCCAGGGTTTGGTTTTCTCCCTTCCTAACATATACCTTCCTTGTGAGTAGCATCTCATGCCGTCTGCATTTCTTATTCTAATGACGCTCTAGCCTACGCCACTACTCTCTCCATTTCAGGCTCGAATGCAGTCGTTCTTCTCATGCTGCTCAATTTGATGACCATCATCGGCCAGCTACTGTTAGGTCACGCCTCCGACCGCGTTGATGTCCACATTCCTCTTCTCATCTCGAATCTTTGCGCGGCCGCTACTGTATTCACCTTGTGGTTGCTTGGTCAAACCTTTGATTGCCTTGTTGCCTTCAGTCTACTCTACGGTCTCTTTGCCGGAGGCTACAATGTCCTATACGCCAGGTTCGTCACGACGCTAAGTACGGAACCGGCGGCAGATCTCTGGCTTTACGGATTGTTGGCCTTCGACCGCGGGCTTGGCTATATCCTTGCTGGACCGATAAGCGCAGCTTTGATGCGGCCGAAGGCTTCCTCCGGTTCCACAGACGAATCTGGCTCATACAGACCTCTTATTCTGTTCGTGGGGCTAGCATTTATCATCAGTTCACTTGGTGGACTCGGCTGGATATGGACAAGAGGAAACAGAAAAGCTAATGCATCCGAGATCGGTCGAGGCCAAGATGCAACTCCATAGTTGCTGCGTTTCGAACCAATCCTAGTATGAAGCGTTTGCGGATTCAACTCCATTCCCGGTTGTCAGCGACATGAACCAAGCAGATGGAGGAACTTCAGTGCAGACAGGGCACCGCCGCCCGAGCCTCCGGAGAGAGCAGTTCGATCAAATTGGTCGACATACGAAAACGGCCTACCTCTGGCTGCAGAGCTGCCCGGATCCTACCTTCTGTGCCCATGTCTCATAAGTGCTCCATGGCAATAGCAGACCTCTCAGGCCTGGTACACCAATTGCAAATCGTTTCCCTCCCTAGACTTAGCGTAGAGACAACCCCCATCGTGACTGTCCACAACAAGAACCACAAGAGTACCACCATTTGTACTCGACACCGGCACACACGCAATGCAGGCTCACGTAGCAGCAGCCGCCTCCGATATCACCTAAGCCGGACTGAACATCACTCAGAGAGAAGTCCGAAGATGTCGCGCTTAGAGGTCCCAACGAATGCAACAGGCAAGGGTAAACAATGAGTCTCGAGCTTGTTCAGCGCTATCAATGATCTCCGCAACGTAAAACATGGTTCCCTCAACCCTTGAACAAGACGTAGATTTCCAAGGGTTCACATCAGGCATCGATGACTCTGGCGGAGACACATCTGCTACAGAGACCTCCTAGCTTCAGTCATCCATACACAGCCAGTTTGTATATAGATGACCCGCGTTCAACAACGGCTCAGATCATGAGCCACCAGCAAGGTAAAGATTACTCCGGGCTAGACAATTAGGCTGTGCTGTGTCGAGCTGCTATACATGCAACAAGCGGCAAATTCAGAATACTTCTGTATGGGTCAGCAAGGTCATTCGTTTGTTGTGTCACCCTTGAATCCCTCTAATCACTACGTTGCTTCTTCGGGTGTCTCAAGGGTGAGAAGGTGTCATTGTTTCTGGTGCTGCTTTCCAGCGCTCCAGTGCATATCGCCAGGCATTCTGATTCGACCTCAAGCATATCTGTAAATGGAACTTTTCCACAACGGTAGCAGCATACGGCAATGCCCTCTCCCTTCCGGCTTTGACACGTATGGGCTTCTCCTATGCTTTCGTTAGCAGTTAAGCCGCCGGCTTTTTAATAAATGGTCTTATATCGAGGCAAGCCTATAAAATCTGACCGGACTCACAGGACTCGCTCTGTGAAAACCGAACTGTTTGAACTACACGCCAGTGCGGCTCTTTAGCTGGGCTGCAGATAATTCCAGCTTAGGCATCTCGTGCTAGGCCTAAAGCTTGAAGTACTTGAACACGGTGACCATTTGGTGATGATGGTGGTGCCCTATACTATAGATAATGAGGACTGCGGTAACCGAGAAAGATAAAGATGACGCCAAGTCTCAAGTATGATGTAGCACTCGCTGATAGTTCCATGGTGACGCTGTGCTAAAACATGGTGCTAGAGTGACGAGATATGATGTTGAAAGTGCCCTCTTCATGCAAGGCCTCTAGGTGTGTGAAACTGCGACTCGCGCATTACCTCATGAATACAATGCCGTCTGTTCTTCTGGCAGTCTGTGGCTCGGAATCAGAACAACACGTAGTCACAGCTTATCTACAATCCCCGTACACTCCAGTGTCAAGAAAGGCATGCTGCCTACATCCGCAAGCCCGAACCATTAGTTGACTGCGAAGAAAACGTGCACTCCTCTGAAGCTCCTGCAACATCTTTCCGTCTATGACGCTCGAAGTCAGGGATGCGAAGCCACCCATCAGAACTTTTGTACCCTCACTCAGTCTGCAGGATCGTCACCGTGGCGCACCGGGCGCACAAGCGTTCGCCTTCAAAGGTTCTTAAAAGTGTTGGAGTGCGAGGCTTAGCTGTGCTAGAAACTACAAGATCAGAGGGCACTCGGTGATGACGCTTGGCGGGGTGTGGAAGTAGTAATAGGGAAACGGGCTTGCCAAAACGGGCGAAACCGGACATGACAATGTCTGTGATTGCCCACTCAACATAAGTACCGCTCGCACTCAGCTCTGGAAAGGAACCGCTCACATTGGTTGCGTTCAGCCGACATCGAATAGAGCTTTGCTCAGACCAGCATCAATAGCTGACGGTGCCTCCAGGTGTGGGAAATCTTTTGGGATGGTCTGGAGTGTAGATGATGGCGACGTGGATCATGGTTGCTGATAAGGATGATGATGAACGATGGGGACGTTGCTGATGATGATGTTGATGAACGATGGTGAGTTTCAAGCACTTGACGTGTCTGTCACCGAAGTCACAGAGTGGTGATGTCTTTTGCAAACCACAGTACTTCGGCAGACCGTTCTGTAATTCCGAGTAGTGTGGTGGATGCTCGTGACTAGAATGGACACACGGGGAGTGTTTATATATCTACAGTTCAGTGACTCAGTGGACAATAATAGAGAAGGGAGGATTGATCCAAGTCTTTCATTACTTTCTGGTATCTCGGTAGCTACTCTGTACATACACGATCACGTCGCACACACCTCGAAATCCCATGTGCTCAATGCTAACGTACACTTTACCGAAGGAAAGGGAGCCGCCGTCGGTGCCCACCGTGAACGTCATGCCCTGAAATGCCCCTTACGACACGTAACGCCGTGTATGATGTGCCGCCATTCATTGCATGCGAATCTATGCGTGGCTGCCATATGCTCGTATCTCGAAATCCACGACGCCCGCAACGCCAAAATAATCGGTAAACTTAGGAAGGGAAACCGCCAACAGGAAAGGTGGTATGTACAACGAGAGAAGGGACAGAGTGTGGAATGTCCGATGCACGCTCCTGATGGTGTAATGGTCGAATGCTCTGGTAGGCTCGAATCACAGGCGTGAAATCGCACGCCTCTGTGCCGGCACACCTCTGTCTGGCTCATCGCGCGACCAAGAGGACTAGAGCCGCGAAGCCAAAGTAGGCTAACCTCGCCGTGACACATTTCGCGCCAGAGTCCACGGCGTAAATGTCAAACGGGCTTCCGCCGCCAGAATCCCCGTCACCAGGAGGGTAGTGATGCACAGTCGTTGTTGTGGGTTGCGAGGGCATGTAGACTGTTGGTACAGTCGTTGAAACTGTGCGCGTTGATGAAGGTGGTGGAGTCGCAGTGTCGTAGATCATGTTGGAGGTGGATGATGCCGTGCTTAATGAGGAGTCACCGCCGATAGTAGTTGTCGCTGTAGCAAGCAGTGTCTTGGATACCAATGTCGTCGTTGTCGAGGGATTGATCGCTACGTCACTTGGCGTCGTGGATGCGGAAGACTGCACGTCAGTAGTGCTCTCGGGCGCCGCTGTCGCGCTTGGACTCGGTATCACGGTCAGAACCACGATGCCGGGACACATCGTGCTCAGCCCGTTGCCCTGCAGGAACTTCGCAAGGAGGGAATTGGAATCGACGTCGGAGAGCGAGCAGGAGGTTAAGATGGCGGTGTTTAGGTCGAGGAGGCTGTTGACGCATGAGGCGGAGCAGGTGGTTCTGAAGTCGGAGAGGCTGCAGTTGGGGATTTGCTGCGTGTAGACGGCGTTGCAGGTGCTTGGGAGGTTGGTGGGACTGGTGTAGAAGTCTGCGAGGGAGATTGCGGTTGTGGTGGGAGAAAGTAGTAGAGGGGTGAGAAGCGCTGCGGTGCGCCGTTGGACACGCATCTTCGTTCAAGAGTTCCTGGTGGTTCGAGGAGAGTCTGTGTTTTTGCTTACGAGATCTCCAGGCAAGGTGCGAAGAGATAGCTGACTTGGGATGTAAAACTTGATACCGATTTTTTATCGTTCGTGCGTCGCTGTATGAGTAATGAGGATTGACCGATTGGAGAGGGAGCAAGGTTTGACTTCGGCGATGGTTTGGAGAGTTTTGAGTTTCAGCGTGATTTTTCCACGCGCGTGACGTCGCAATTGTAGTTGTCCTGGTGAACTTGTTTTCTGAAGGCGGCCACCAAGAGCACAAACATCGAACCACAGGAGTGTCACGTAGAGTTATTGTCTTTGTCTGCGTAGCAGTTTATGAAGAGAGGGGGAGGTACAGGTACATGAAGTCACGATCTTGGTGAAGAGGCAGCTCGCGCTTACAGTGGTACTGGTGTGGGGACAGCGCAATGCGCCACGAGAGCAGCAACGACGACCTGCGCGTGCTGGTCTTTTCAAGGAGGGCTCCCAGGCCTGCAAGGAGTTGTAGTGGAGTAAGATTATGCCCGAGCACAAACAGATACTACAGCAAGATGTTCAATTCACTGTCAAGGAGGAGAAGCAGAAGATGGTTCTTGCATTGCTGTTGACGTCAATTGGGTTATCATATCACACCGTACACCTGGACCGCAGCACCTATTGAGCATCATTACCCGCTGATCACGCATATCTGACATTTATGTGGGAGGTTGAGAAGGCATGCATTGGGCGGCACTTGGCCTTGCATGACAATGGACGTCAGACCTGAAACACGGAGCATGTTTGAAGATGTGCTGTAAGGGCTTGGTATGCAGGGGCGCGATTGGCCTGCATGCTTCATCTGCCGGTTACGTTGGCGGCTCCCACTGCCTACCTTAGTCCCTGGAACTAATGCATTTTGGGATTTTGGAGTGCGAGTCGATCTCTGAACTTCAGCATAATAATAATGCGGCGAGTATTGGAAGCAGAAGGAGATGGCGACGTCGATTGCTATGAGCGAGTCTAATAATATCGATGAATGCAGATAAGGAGATTCCCCACCTCATTCACTCGGGCGGTCTGGCCAGCGCAGAAGATATGCACCGGCAGTCGATCATCAACGGCGTGGCAGGGCAGAGGCGGCCGACTCTTAATAGTTGCGAAGCTGTTGTTGTCCACGTCTGCTAGCTTGAACGTATTCTAAAAATAAATACCGATAGCATCGTATCTGACTACTCCACGAGACGATCAGCTTCTGCAGAGGATTCCTTAGAAGCCGAAAGTCTGAGGACTGCAGTCATGGCAGCTGCAGAACACGTGGCGGCGCGCGTTTGGCGTGTGCGCTCGCGTTGCGACCTTTCGCCGACAACGTGAGCTCGATATGGTAACTTAGCTATTGCACAGCCTCAACATACTCTACGAGCGGATAGATTCTGTGGCTGATCGACAGGGACCGATGGATGTTTCAAACAATAATTGCTGGTGCAATTAGGGGTCGACAATGGAGATTATTGGAGCGGAAACAAGATAGTTGACTCTCGGGAGTATCGCAAATTGCGGCTACCATTGGCCAAGCCATGACCTCCTCTGACTTGTCATCACCACTTCACACACCTCCTTCCACTCCTTATGCACTAGTCACTCTTTTTGTCTTTACCTTCTTTTCACCATTGTCTTTATGCTATTCTTGCCTATTGTCAGTACATCTGTGAATTAACAACCGCCAAAAGTCTCTGCCTGTTCGATCTGTACATTACCGCACCTGTGACCAGACTGCGGCCGCTCTCTCGATTGCGACACTCATGGCCGACAGTGCATATACATTCATTACATTTCAAGAACCAGCTTGTACAGAGTCTTGAAGTTGTGCGCGATCGTCACACCCTGTAGTCAAACATCGAATCAAACCAGGCCGCAAGGCATCTACGACAAAGTTCGTCCTCGAACTGAAACAGTACACACCAACAAACTTCCCACAACAATGCCCTTCTTCTCTAGAGTGTTCAAGTCAAGAGATGGACACGCCGGTGTTGTCAGATCAAAGAAACACGCCATCAATGGCGACACCGACGCTGTCCTGCCCCCGAGCAGGCCTTGGGACGATGCCTATGCCTTGTCAAAGGTCGACCCCTGGGAGGTGGAGGAGTTGGTCCATGTGTGCACACAGGAGGTGAAGTCGAAAGGTATGACTCTCAAGGATCTCCAGTCGAATGCAAAAGCTCGAGACTGACAGTTTACAGCTCTCGACATGCCATTCCTCCTGCTACCATTTCGGCCGACATCAGACCCTAGCGCTGCCCGGATGTTCATTCGCAACTTCTTCAAAGCCCAGACCGAAGGGAGTTCACAATATCGAGGGGAAGGGTTACAACTAGAACTACGCTTGGTTGAGCCTTTGGTGGGTGAAACGTTACACTGTGGGAAAGTACAGATGCTAATTGGTTCAGGTGCTGTGTAGCATCTTGAAATGGTGCTGGAGCAGACTGCCTGGTGGTATTGTTACGTGGGACGCATACAAACTCTTCCGAATTGGGGAACAAAGTGAGCTCCCTCCGTCACGTATGCTGGTGCACTCTAAGGTGTTCGGACAGCTTCGAACATGGCGAGGCATGCCTTTGACAGCTTCATACCATTGAGCGTGGACTCCGATTCACGCAGAAACCTGATCTTCGACTTCTTCGACCTGTTAGCTGCAGTCGCTGCGCATAGTAAAACGAACGGCCTTGGTGGCCGGAAGCTGTCGAGAATGGCTGGGTGGTGGGCCTTCGAGCATTCGGATCAAGGAAGTGGTTTCGAAGGCGGTTACAAATCATGGGAGAGGCAAGCATTTACGTGACACATGAGAAGCAAGATACTGACCGCTTTGCAGTGCTGCAGATGCTACAAGCCACCTCTTCTTCGCCTACTTGCGTTCTCGATCACCAGACTCCGGCACTGGGATCAGTGGGTTCTCGGCCTTGCCACGTTCACTTCAAGCCTTGGTGTCTCAGACCGAGTATCCCCCTGAAAAGCCTTACTTACTGCAAAGTTCCACCACCAAAGTCGTAATGATCGTGAACTGCGTATCACCCACTCCTTTTGCTTTGCTACGCAGGGCGCGACATTTCGAATATCGCAACGATGATTGGATCCTTCAGGAATACTCACGCTATGAAGACCCCGTTGAGGCCCTTACGGACGAATGCAAACGGGTGTTAAGGTGTATTTCATCAACAAATCAATCATTGTTCACGGTTCAGTCCAGCGGAGCTGTCGTGAACAATGGTGCGGAACCGACGAGTCCCGAGGCGACTTGGTCACAATTCGAAGACGCGGGCTTTTCTGGCTTTGGGAACACACCGCACAACAAAGCTCTCGATTTCCACCATCACCATCGTGGCCGAGAAAGCCTCCGTTCCCTCCCACAAAATGGCACTTATGATAATGCCAGACCCACGACACCATCATGGGCGGACTTCTTATCTGCTGGGTTTGCTGATGAGCCTGGAAAAGGTGTGCCTCCCGCGCTTCTCCTACCACCAGATAAAGTGCTGCCTCCCATCGGTCCAGTGCGCGTGCACAGTTCTCAGTCTCATCTACGCGGCATCAATGCTGGAAGTGACATGGAGCCTGGCGAGCTTGCCAGCATTACGCAGGTCGACTTGGATGACACGTTCTGGTGGGTGTGGATGACAAGTCTAGCTGGGGAAGAACCTAGCGAACGCAAAGCCGTCTTCGGCAGATGCGCTCTAATAGAGACGGATATTGCTGGTGGCAGATGGCTTATCATGGAGGAACAGGTGAAGGGGGCGACAACGGCTCTAGAAGAGGGGGCTTACATCGCTGAGAAGAAAAGTAGATTCGGTTTCACCAGGCGCAAACGACAGACACCAGCTAAAAAGGCCACGAATGGTAACAAGGCAACGAATTCCTCCCAAGCCCCATACCATGGGAATAACCAGTCAGTCGCACGCATCAGCAATGTCAGTATCGGTTCGGAGCAACACAGTAGAGTTCAGGCTGCCGCCCTGGCTATCGCGCAGAAGCAAAAAGCACAAGAACTGGAAGCACGTGGCCGGAACCGTGACAGAGTTACTGAAGAGAGTCCGTCCAAGACGAACAGTCTCTTTGGTATGCAATCCATGCTTCTGAGTGAGGCGGCTGCCGCAATGAAGTGGGCAAGCAAATTCGACAGGGATGGCATACAGAGCATCCACGTGGATGAGGTGAAGGTTGAAGAAAAGCCCCGAGAAACAGCGCCGTTGAATGGACACGCTTTTGGTGGGTCTGAGATCAATAACATGCGAACGTCTGCGCAAAGCAAGAAAGACTTGGTTGACCGCCAACTGCCCGCTTTACCTAACGAGGAGCCCCCAAGGCGTTCCGGTCTGGAAGTAGGTCCAGGCTCGACTGAGCCAGCCGTTCATCCACCTATAAACTCGAAAGCAATGGACGAGAAGATTACAAAGGCCTTGCCAAGTCCAACCACTCAACTCCCGCGTTCCAGGGCGATTGACAGAAAGCCGGTACCAAAAGTTAGCGTAACGGAACAGCATCCAGCTTTTCGTAGAGAGTCATCAGAGCAAGCAGTTGCGGAAATACCCAATGTACGGCGCTCTACAGACGCAGCTAGTAGAGATTCGGAGTCTACCTTGCCTCATCCCACCAAGTTAAAGAGATCTCCCAGCAATGGCGCCTTCAAGCGCCTGTTTCGCAAGAAGAGGAATGATTCATTACCCCAGTCCGCAACTCCGGAACCAACTGGTAGCGCCGATGGGCTTTCTCCTGTTCAAACGTTTACTGTGGTAGGACGTTTCCCTGACCGTCGAAGTGATGATTCCGCTTCACCAGTGCCGATAGCACTTCCTCTGGGCGAAGAGGAACGAAACGGCTCAGCCGAAGTTACGGCACCTCATAGCGAGCCAGGACCAATACTTACCCAGGCTGCACTGAATAACTCGAAGGAGTTGGAGGCCGTTCCACTCTCACCAGTGGACACCCTTGAACGCCAGGATGCAGAGTATGCTTTCGATAGGTTTGCCCAAGGCCCTCTCGACCAGATTCCGGCATTCGTGCCAGACGACTCACCCCAGAGGGAGTCATCTCCTGAACCGCAATTTCACGAGTACGTGCCGCAATACCAGACGGATGAAGCAGTCTTTCATACAAAAAGTGCTTACTATACCCCTCCGCGATTCCAAACCCAGACCGCGGCGCGCCTATTCCCTATGCCAGAAGTTGACGAACCTGCGTCACCTCCTCAATCGAAACCCACGAACACGAGAGCAAGTAATACATCTGACGCTGTTTCTGAGAAATCGGTCGATTTCCAGCAAGAAGTCTATCCGGTTCAGGACAGATGGGCTCAGATCAGGAAGAATGCCGCCGAGCGTGCAGCTAGAGCCAGTGAGGAGCAGTCAATGATGACCCAGAGCGTTAAGACTGACGATGGCGAAACGAGTGGTGAAGAAAGTGAGTCCACCGGGCGAAACGTGATTGGTGTATTTGGCTAATATTATGATAGCAATTGAAGCCCGCGTTGCTCGTATCAAAGCCCGCGTTGCTGAACTCACTAGTGGACAAGCTAAGGCACTGCCTGCATAGATGGCTGCGAGCGATTCGATCCGATCTAGTATGTGCAACATAGAGCTCAGTTTTACCTAAAAGCTGCCGACCAGTTTACCGGTGACCATTACTGACGCTGATTTAGGCTCGAAAGCTTGAGCGTCACGCTATCCCAGTTGCCTGTAAAATATGGTCCTATCTTAATCAAATATTCCACGATACCCTGAAAGCGGAGGCGTTTTGCAATGCTAAAGTTTTCATCCGCTTGTGCTTAATATGTCTAATTTCACGTATATCTGGCGCCCCACTTTCGTCGGACGCCTCGCTGGCTGGTTGTGCTTTAATTGCTGTAATATGACTGTCATACTCAAGATGCACCGGCTGCATCACTGGAGGCTTCAGCATGTCTAATCTCTTACCGTGTTCAGAGGGGCACAAGCCTAGAAGATCATGGAGCGACATGGCGTCAACGGAGTGCACATATCACCTTGGTTGTACGAAGCTTTCTAGATAGAAGTAATATATCATAACTGTTCCAATTACTCTCTTTCACAACGGAACCCTCTCCAGCCCTTGAGCTACCGTCTGAGAGAGGATAGTGACACAATCCGCATGTATCGAGCCCGTTCTTCCTTGGCCAATCCTGGTTCACGAGTAGCCTTGCAACAACTATCGAAAACGCGCAGAAGAGCAATGTGCTTTCGGGCCACCGAATCGGTTCCCTGAGGCGCTTGTTGATCTCATGCGGCAGCTACGACGCCATACTGACGAAGAGGAGCTGGATATTCAGATACGTAGAGCCGTGGTCTGGCGCGATACCATATGCCTGGCATCTGGAGGAAGACGGACAGGGCGAAGAGGAGGAGCACAGCGAAGGTCCGGCTGATCCTGTCAAGTGACATGATGGGATTACGCGGTTCACAAGTCCTTCCAGCTCTTAAAAATAGAGTACTATTAGTGATGTAGAGAATTCACTGGCATAGGAAGCGTAACTTGACGGCCGGGCATTATATCAATAACGTTGGCGAAGGGTGTCCGGAAACGCAGGCATCTGATAATTACAGAAGGGAATCCTTCTGACTTGACACAGTGGAGTCTGCGTAGAACCTGTATATCTAACGCGTTCATTTTATAAAAATATAAATACCACGGAATTGATGAATGGAGGAAAGTAGCGCATCGTTTAGAGCACGTGACTGCAGTGAACTCAGCGATCTGCATGCGTCATCTGTTTCCGCGGGGAGCTCCCGGAATTCCAGGGCCTGGTTGTCAAGTCATTGCGAGTCCTCTTCGAACAGAGCACAACAACATCAGCTTTGTTTAATTGGTATCATAGCTGTTGTTCAAACAGACGCGACTTACTTTGGCATCGTTACAGACAGCGAGAAGGTAATAGAGAGCTTGCCGCCTCCTCTTGCGTGTTACCTTGCGCTGGCGTTGCGCCAAGCAGACATCGAGTGGGCGTGTTGCTAACAACGGCTTTACAGCAATATCTAATTCAAAGACAATGACATCCATCATGTAAGCTCAGCTTTCATACGGTGCTTCCAATGCGCCAGCTGTACATCCGCCGTCGTCACGCAGGCTGGCCTGACCGGAAATCTATACCAACACAGCGAAGGTCAAGGTGCTAATGCTCTAATCTAGGAATCGATCACTGTCAATCCGGTCGAAGAAGAGCGAACATGGCTCCACCTCCGAAAAAAGCTCGACGAGGCATCGCTTCAACATGGCCAGCTTGAGAGGAATCCGAGAGCCGGAACTCAGCAAGAAGCTTTACAAGCTCATTGTAAGCACTCACTCTTCCCCGCCACATCTCGGCTCTCGCAATGTCGATTGGCAAGGAGCTTGGTCTTGCAAAGCTAACACGGCCATAGAAAACAGAGAACCACGCCGTGAGCGCCTACGAGGCAGCCGCTCGCGAACTCGCCTCCATCGCGACCCAACTATCCGACTGGGGCGAAGGGACCAACGACGACGCTGTCTCCGATCTCTCGGACAAACTGGGCGTTATTGTGTCCGAGCTTGCGGAGCAGGAGGACTTGTTTGCGCAGAATTTGGAGGAGTCAAGGGGCGTGTTGAAGCAGATTCGCAATACGGAGCACTCGGTGCAACCGAGTAGAGATCACAAGACAAAGGTATAGTAGTTCCAGTGCTGCGATTTCCGCGGGCCTTCTCTGACGGGAGATTTGTGACTGATGTGATGTGCGCAGATCCAAGATGAGATACAAAAGCTCAAGTACAAGGACGCGGACAGCCCGAAGATTGTGCAGTTGGAGCAGGAGCTCGTCAGAGCTGAGGCGCAGAGTTTGGTAGCTGAAGCCCAACTCACCAATATTGTTAGCCTTACCTTTCCTCGCCGTGTCCACTTTCGCCTGCCATCATGGCCCCTTATTTGCTCCCTTAAACTGTACCTCTAACTTCCTATAGACACGCCAGAAGTTCAAAGAAGCCTACGACGTCCACCTCGCGGCCACCATTGAGCGCGCTGAGAAACAGATTCTACTCGCCAAGTATGGCCGCAGGATTCTGAACCTGCTTGACGATACTCCAATCGTGCCAGGCGATGCGCATCCAGCATTCGAGGAGACCGACGCGGCGAGACAGCTGCTGGAGGAAGCTGAGAACGAGTTGAGGTCATGGCAGCCAAGTTATGAGCCTATCCATAGCAATGCCGGTGCTTTGGGTATGTGTATCTCATAGCACTCATAGCACTATGAGAATTTCACACATGAAGAATTCGAAGCTAATGCAACGTAGGTACAAACGCTATGCCAAGTGGCCAAGCTGGCCCTGCCTCATCCACCGGGTACGAGACGCCAACCAGCGGCTCCGCGCAAGTCCCAATGGCTGCTCAGACACAAGAAACATCTCACCGTGGGTATACTGAAAGCGCTCAACCACAGCAAACGGCGTACACCGAGACTGCCCAACCTCCACACAGTCTGCACCAGGGTTACGCCGAGCCTGCCCAGTCTCAGCAGACGGAGCACCGTGGGTACGTCGAGACTTCGGAACTTCTGCCGGGAACACAGCACTATGGAGGAACTGGACAGTCTCAACAGACGATGCCAATGTCGTATGGCGAGAGCAACGTCTCCTCTGATACGGCGATTAGTGGAGGGGCGGCCACTAGCAGTGAGCATGAACAATACACGACTACCGGTAGCAACCAGCATGGGCAGTACTTTGTTGATGGAGAGCTGAGGAATGCACATGCCACGGCGTGACGAGTTGCAGCTTCACCAACTTGTCGCTAGAGAATTGGTCACTGGCAACGGATATGGCATGCTCGGATGATGTTGGAAAGAGAGCGCGCGCGACAAAGCTGTAGTGGTAAGGGGCAGAGATAAGTATTTTGCCGAGTTTAAAGATATCCAGTCTTTAGTGAGAGTAGTCGCGGCGGATAACCGTAGTAATGCAAAGGCCTCAATTATCATACGATACGTGGACGTAAAAACGACCGGCTTTGGGAGCATGACAAAACAGGCATGGCTCATGTACACAGCAAAAGTGCCTAGCTGTAGTCGTATTTCGTGCACCCAGACGCTCTATTGGCACTGCCGCCCTTTCTTCCCACCGCCATTCCTATCGCTACCCTTAGGCTTCTTTCCTTTCTTTCCTGCTTCCCTCCCAGCGACATTCTCGTCCTCGCCATCAGCTTTTCGTTTCCCATTCGCAGCTCTACTGCTCTTCACGCTGACGGTCGTACCCGTCCCCTTGCCCGCAGTGCGCTCGATTTGCCTTTCAGCGTCCGCCCACTTCGTGTCCTCGTCGTCCGCCGTTTGGATCTCGTACCTTGGTTTATATCAGCATGTGTGTAAGAATGATTATTTCCTTAGCTCGGTCCGAGTTAGAAAGTGACAAGGGATGGGGAGTTTGGAACGTACCGATCCAAAGGCAGCGCATCAATCAGCATCCTCATCCTCTCCTTCTCCGCCCTCCTCACCTCATCCGCTTCCTCCGCCAACTCCTCGTTCAGCGACTTCTCCAGCGGCTCGAACCTTCCTCTTCCCTTTCCCCTTCCCCTTCCCCTTTCCCTTTCCC